>JAKCPI010001532.1:0-36785 GCA_023213315.1 Euborellia annulipes
CAGTAACAAATGCCTCTTCTTTTATTCAGAATTTCATGAAAAGTATACATATCATATTGGCCTAAATTTTAAGCCATAAATTAAAAAAAGGCAAATAGGGCGAAATCCGAGCCCTACATATAATTAAAGATTTTTTGGTATTTATTTTTAGTCCTATTTTTTTGCTTTCCAGTTCTTTTATAATTTTCGCTATTTGGATTTTTGAGTTTACTATTAGCACTGTTCTCAAAATTTCCACATAATGCATATTATTTCCTTGAGAGATCATTACCTCAATTATAAACTTTGGTATATCGAGTCAAATGCCTTTTCATAATCAATGAAAGCGAGATATATGTCTATTTGATCTTCTTTGTTTTTTCTATAATCTGATTGATGGTATATAGATGGTCACAACTAGAGTAACCGTTTCTAAATCCTGCTTGTTCCTAAGGTTGGTTAAATATCATTAATTTTTCCATTCTGTTGTACAGTAGTTTCATAAAATTTTTTCCAAAATTTGACGATAGTGTTATTGGTCTATAATTGTTTATGTCGTTTGAATCTCAGTAGATTATATAGTAGGCTGGGTTGAATAGAGTAATGGGGTTGGAGAATAAAAACCAGCAGATTAATCGCTTCACCTGACGTCCTTTATTTGGCAAATATTTTGACGTATATGACATGCATCATCCTCAGTACAGCGAGGATGTAATAAGTGGGCTTGGTCCAAAAGTTATTTAAATGCCTTAGGGGCGTCATACATGTTTTTTGTGAGGTGCCTTCTTTAAGCCGGAGTCTCCCAAAAAAAATATGAAAAATTAAATTCATACTTTTCAAATATTTTTAATTCTATTTCGTAGATAAGAATGAGTTCTATCTTTTATTTCAAATAAACTTTCCTCTATTTTAACGTTTTAATAAAATATCTAGGGTTTGAAAGTGTATATTATTGTTTTCTGTAAATATAAAATTCTAATTAACGGATTATGCTAGAAGCATGAAATTTTTTTTAAAAGATTCTTTGAAACAATACCAAGGGCACTCTTTTGTGATATTTTGAAAAAGGCTTTTAGTTTTTAAATAAATTAAGTTTGAAAATATGGGTCAATTTTTTATTTTTTTTTAGTCCGATTTAAAAAAAAACTAAAAGCCTTTTTCAAAATATCACAAAAGACTGCCCTCGGCATTGTTTCAAAGAATCTTTTAAAAAAATTTAATGCTTCTAGCATAATCCGTTAATTAGAATTTTATATTTAAAGTAAAAGTAATATTTTTTAGAAATTTTTTATCATCTAGTGCTGCTCTCTGCGGGTTTTAAATGAAATATTATTTTTGTCAAATATTTGCAAGCAGGTAGATTTTAAAATTTTTGGTCAACAAAGTAAGAGTTGCTCTTTTGTCTTGCGCTTACAGAGGACATGCATGAGCTTTTAACTTCAGATAAGAGAACATTCAGCTATATTTATAAATAAGAAATTATATATAATATTAAAGATATTATATACATCGCGTAGGTAAGCCGCGAAACGGAGATTTATACAATTAGATATTACTTCATGTACCCGAAAAAAGATATAAGGGTGTGCCGCCGGGAGTTGAACCACGGATCCACCGATTTGAGCTCAGTGTGCAAATCGGGTACATGAAGTAATATCTAATTGTATAAATTCAGCTATATTTGAAGTCTAAAATATGTTTTTCCAAGTTTCTTCTTCTACCCTCGCCCTTATTATTCCTGCGGTGCGGAATGTTTTTCCAAGTTTAATTTGCAAAATATTTAGATTTAACGTAGGTCTAAATAAATTTAAACTATTGAAAACAAAAGATTTTTATTTAGAATCAAAATAATATTAATATCTTTAGCACCACCGTTAATTGACAGGAATAGACTCTGCTGATTTTGATTAAAAGCTTATTTTCGCGCCTCCGGGGGATACCTAAATTAGAAAATTTCAACCTTGGTGCTCAATTCATTCAAGCTTTTTAATTTTGCACAGGCACACAGAGATCATTTTATCTTCTATATATTACATATATACCCTGGCGAACATAAACATTTGCACCCCAAAAGGTTTGAAAGACGCCTATTAGTTAAGCAGCCCAATCGACTACTCACCACTACATATGCAGTGTTTGTGAATTTACCTGAGCTAGGTATAACCTGGTTCGCGGTGATAGGGCTGGCAGACGGGGTGGGGTTGGAATGTACAGAAAATCTGATGTGAGATCCACGATGATCCTCGCATCATGTGAGGAGGCAATCGAGTACCTCTTCGTTGAGCTGGGTTTTAGTGGTTCATCGGTTGTTGCTGGCGTTATCTATCGACCCCCTGCACCTTATTCTAGCATTCTCGACATTGAAGGCATTCTGGAATCTATGTCATCCCTATACAATTACACCATTATTATGGGGGATTTTAACATTAATCTCTAGGCTCCTGATAACACCAACCTTAGGCAGCTCAGGCCCTGACAAGCTCCTTGGGGTTCACCATCTTGCCCTCCGGCCCTACTCACTTCCCTCATCACTCCATGCCCTCGCTGCTTGACATCTGCTGGGTGCGGGATCCCTCCAGCGTATGCGGTTATAGAACTTTTGACGTTCCTGGTGTATCGGCGCATTCCCTGCTTCTGTGCTCCTATAATATTGGGCATCCTAGGAACGAGACCAGGTGGTTCGAAACTCGTCACTGGGGGAGCTTATGCAAGGAAACTGCTCTTGCTAGAGCTGTCTCTCTGCCGTGGTATGTGATCTTTCGGCATGCCGACGCGAACCTTATGACGAATGAATTCAATTCTCTCCTTCTAACCATCCTTGATGAATTAGCTCCAAGGCGGCGTGTGAGGGTGAGGAGGGAGGGCGCTCGGTGGTTCAGTCGTGAGATCGGTCGTGCTATTAGGGCTCGGGATGGTGCTTATGCCAGATGGAAGTTGTCGCGCTCGCCCACCGATTATGAAACGTTCAGATGTCTTAGGAACAGAAGGCGAACCCTGGTACGAAGTACTAGGAGGAAGGTTTTGAGAGCCGATTTGGCCCCTGATCTCCCTCCGCAAATCTTCTTCTTCTGTCTTCGCCTTTTTCCAGCGATGCGGGGTCGGCAGACCTCACTATTTCCCTCTAACCCTATCAAACGTTTTTGCGACCGGAAGAAATAGGACAGGCCGGCCCGTCGTACGGTCTGACGTCTGTTGAAAAGAGGAAGGAAGAGACAGACATACAAAGAACTGAAGGACTGCCTGTCCCAGCTCGGGCAGCTCGTGGACGCCATCCACGTACCCACAAGATGTGGGCCCCTGAGCGGGATCTCCCTCCGCGAATACTCTGGCGTAATCTGAGAAGGCATGGCTTTGTTGGGGCAGACCGCCGGATTGTTCATTTAATCCTGATGACCTTAATTCTCATTTTGCTGGCCCCTCCGGAGGAGTGTCTGATCCACCCGAGTGTCTGAATGAGACACTTTCTGACGGATTTTATTTCTCCTGTATCACTGAGGCCGAAGTGTTGAGGGCATTGTCGAGGGTTGGATCCAGGGCGGTTGGGACCGATGGTGTCCCTGTGGGCTTCCTGCGTCTGGTTTCCCCTTCAGTCGGTAGAATAGGCCACAGTTGTTCCACTGCCATTCTCAGGGTGACTGATGACTGCCGTTTTGAGATAGAGAGGGATGGGGCGGCTGTTCTGGTGCTCCTGGATCTCAAAAATGCCTTCGGCTCCGTGGATCCCAGTCTCCTCGTGGAGAAGCTCCACTCCTGCACGGGCGAAGCCAATGTGTTGGCGTGGGGGGTGAGGTCAGATGGTTGCCGAGGGGGGGTCCCTCAGGGTGGGGTTTTGTCCCCACTCCTTTTTTATATCTTTATTAATGACCTCCCCGGCTCCGGTCATAGTGTGTGGGGTGAGTGTGCCTTATTCTGACCGGGTTAGTGACCTAGGGTTGATAATGGGCTACTAACATGGGGTGACCATGTATCGCAGATCTGTTTTAGAGTCTATGCCACACTTTTTCCCTTGCGGAGAATGGCCGATATTACCCCCGAGAGGATGCGTGAGCGACTGGTTAGAGCCCTTGTGCTGCCTCATTTCTTATACGGAGACTGTGTTTTCTTCAACATTGATGCTCACTCCTTACGCAGACTTACGGTGGCCTTCAATGCCTGCCTGAGATACATATACCAGCTGGGTCCTCGTGATCATGTCTCGCATCTTGCGGCCGGGATTCTGGGTTTGGAATTTCCAAAATTTCGCAGATACCGTTATATGTGTTTTGTGCATGGTGTTCTTGGCTCTGACTCCCCGTCTTATTTGCGTGAAACCCTGTCCTTTAGTCCCACGGCCAGGTCTAGGGCTCTTGTCTGTCCGCCACACCGTAGGGCGATCACGTCACACTCTTTCAGGGTTAGTGCGTGCAATAGTTTGGAACTCGCTCCCCATGGACCTGCGAATTTGCTTGTCCAGATCTCGGCTCCGGCGGGAGCTGATGGCTCACCTGGTTGATGTGTGATGACTCTTGGGGTCTCCATTTTTGATCGGTTTGCCGAGGATTATGCCGACCAAGTCGTGGTGTCTCGCTTTTCGCTGCCTGATGTCGATGCTGCCTTACTTTATGCTTTTGGTAATGTATTAATTTATAAATATTTGTACACAATGAGGGACTGAATAAGCTCTATGTACATCTTAATTTTAATAAATAAATAACTATAATTTTTGCTATAGGTGTTGTCTATCAAGATGTTATTTAGAAGAGAATAGTTTCACAATATGATCCAGAGTGCCGATCGTCTAATCGAATATTTCATAACTTTTTATAATATTCGTGGACAAATTCTCTCCTAAATAACATCTTGATAGACAAAACCTATA
Source organism: Euborellia annulipes (assembly GCA_023213315.1). Lineage (NCBI taxonomy): Eukaryota > Metazoa > Arthropoda > Insecta > Dermaptera > Anisolabididae > Euborellia > Euborellia annulipes. Next base: position 4,838 of record JAKCPI010001532.1, read on the forward strand.
GCAAAAATTAGAAAATTACTATGAAACCATGATTTAGATATTTTTATGACAAAAAAGTAAGTTTATTAAAAAAACAATTTTAATAACTCATGAATTTTGTTGGTTTTTTATTGAAAATTTTTTAAAGGATGTAGTTCGAGGTGAAAATATTTACAGTTCTCTTTTAAATGCACTACATCCAAACTAAAAATACTTCCTATAGAGCGGGATAATGCGGGACTTTTCATTTATGCATCTTGAAAGGAAAAATTTATGTACGTTTTGAAAAAAAAATTAACGCCTTTATAAGCATGAAAAAACAATGAATCGAAAGAGATGAAGTATCAAATTTGAACTACTTAGGTCAAGGTCAAGCCCCTGTAAATTTGATGGAAGTTGGTTGAAGTTAAACTTTTTAAAACACAAATTGAAATTCACTAAAACGATGCTCTCAGGTCAGAGGTTGAATATTAACTAAAGGGGCCTGTTTCTCCACCGTTAACAGGTATAACTGTAAATCCTTTTAGTTACAAATACCCTTAACGTTTCTGTATATAACGGGCTTGGGTTTTTCCCAGTTATTCTAAAGTTTTTTTTTTTTCATTTTGGCCGCTTTTTTCTCAATTCGGTGCACTGTGTGGGGGGGGTGGCCTCTGGGCCCTCCTGGGACCGTTAGTTTATATAGGTAAGAGAAAGTAATTCTAAGAAATTTTTATTTATTTATTTATTTTAAGAGATTTACCCCTCTCCTTACGGAGTTCAGGGCTTATTACAAATCGTATAATTGATACATAATTTGAATTTGATCGTATAATTGATACATAATTTTAGATAAGAAAATCTTTTCGGCTTTTATGTTTCTCATCTCGCCTCCTGGACATCTCTCATCGCCGGGATTCTCTCGAGCAATCTCCATATTTGGGTTAAATGTCTGTCTGGTCCCCTTATTATTTCTTTTCCCCAACCTTCGTCACCGTCTATGTGTTTATTTTTTACTCTTTTCCATTTAATACAGTCCTCTGTCAGAAAATTGTCCAGTCTTTCGCATCCCAGTAAGTGTCCTATTGTCTCTTCTTCCTTTAAACAAAATCTGCATATGCCCTGTCCTGTCCATTGTCCTCCTATGTCATTCCCGCATCTTAGTCTCGTCCATGTTCTCTTGTCTTCTTCTTTTATGTCACTCCTGGTTAAGTAGTCTTCTTGCATGACGTCTTTCTTTATCAGTCTGTAGTAAGGACAGTATGTTGATTTGTCTATTCTAGTCCATAGCAGTTGTGTCTCCTGGTCTCTTATCGTCGTCATGATCTCCAAGAACACCCCGGCGACGTCCGCACCACTTTCGGCCCTTGAAAGTTCTTCAAGCAGTCCAGGTCTTCCTGCGTCGCTCGCTATTTTGAGGATGCAGTTCAGCCAGAGAAGCGGTTCTCCATTTGATGCTCTGCGCAGATGTTCTTTCCAGCAGATCTTCGGCCATCTGTCATCCTTCATGTTAATCAGCCTCAAGATGTAGCTGAGCTTCTTTTCCAGGATGTTGTTTTTGAGACTTCTTCTGTCTACTTCCATTTTCCACAAGTAGTCGGAGGTATTTTTTCTTACTCCGAGAGCTGACTTTGTGTATCCTCCCATCACTCGATCGAGATCTTGCTCGTTTTCCTTTCCCCAGACTTCGGCTCCATACAGTAATGAGGGGGTTGCTACTGTATCAAAAAGATATAATTTTTTCTTTATATCTTTTATGCCGCTTCTTTTCGACCCACCCCATAACTGGTTTTTCAGCATTCTTCCTTTTTGTATTTGTTCCTTTCTTTGTTTCTTGAATGTATCTTTTCCCTGGGAAATCCAGCAGCCTAAGTACTTATAGTTTTCAACGACTTCCAATTGTTCGCCATCTAGTTTCCAAGCGTGTCGGTTCTGTCCTCCTCGTCGCCCCTCTTTAAATACCATTATTTTTGATTTCTTCTTATTGACAGTAAGCTTGTTTCTTCTTGTGTACTTCTCCAGATATCCTAGGGAGTCATTCATGCTCTCTCTGTCGTCCGCCAAGAGCACCAGATCGTCCGCAAATTTTAATCCGTGAATCTTCGTCGATCCGATTACGGTCCCTCCAATGTTTCGCTTCTCCATACCGTCTTCTAGATCATTAATGAATACATTGAAGAGCACCGGTGAAATGGGACAACCCTGTCTTACCCCTTTTGATATTCAAAATGTCTCCGATAGTCCTGCTGTCCTTACTTTCATGCTTGTTTTCTAAGAAATTAGTAATTAAAACATCGTTGTTAAAAGTTAATTCAACCCTAAGAAAAATTTTTTTTATTTTTCTCATCAATTACTTCCTTAATTTTAATTCTATTATTGATATGTTGATAGGTGTGGAGATAATATCAAACTTTTTGTTAGTGAATGATATAATCACATAGTGAATTAAGATATTATCTCATCAACCAAAAATACTAGCAATTGATTAACTTATTATCATGTTGATTAAAAGTAATTGTTATATTTTTTTAAAAATATTAATACATGAATGTATTTGCCGAGATGTAATAAACAACAGTTAAAAATATTAGGCTCCTGATCGGCCACTACAAGCTATCCCCATTTTGTAGTGAAGGCTTATGTAATTGCCGAAGATAGGCTGGTGATGGCAGAGAATAGTTTTTCTCCCCTATCAAAGACCATGGTGTGGATAGACTGCATGTGGTCACTATTCTTGGTCGCCATGGTGGTGTCATTGTTAGAGCAGAGCTCAACCCAAGCCGATTGGTTGGCCGGTCAAAAAATATATTTAATTAAATATTTATTAATTCATACACCCGAAAAAATAAGGTTGTGCCGCCGGGAGTCGAACCACGGATCCTCTGATTTGTAAGAGTGCCCTAACCACAGCACGACTGTGGTCAGGGCACTCTGAGTACAAATCGGAGGATCCGTTGTTCGACTTCCGGCGGCACAACCTCATTTTTTTGAATTAATAAATATTTATTTGTATAAATTTTGCGGCTCACATACGCGATATATATAATATCTTAAATATTATATATAATTTCTTATTTATTAAAAAATATATTCTTTGAATTATTTTTTATTAATTGGCCCACCAAAACGTCTCCTCTATCGAAGATCATTATAACCTATACTAATTACTATTATTCTGAACTAATTTATTTAAAAGCAGCGGAGAAAAAAAATGGAATTTTTTTTATTTTTCAAAAATTGGAATTCCATTTGTCAAGGAGTTTAAATCTCCTTCGGCGAGCAATTGCAAAATTTTCAAGTTTTACATTTTCCTCTCTGTCTTTGCTTCCTCTGACTCTGGCCAATCAGCGAGAGAGAGTCACAAAGAGGCACATAAAACGGAAGTGAGTGGCCAGCGCTTTATATATAGTAAGGGTAATGATAATGAAATGATGATTATTTTCTCATTCACATCCTCTTGATAATTTTGAATTTGATTATTCACCATATGTGTTATAAATTCAATATTAAAAGATAAATCTTCCTATAAAATTATTTGAATAAATATTTCATAATACATTTTGGAAATAATTAAATGATAGCACGTCAGAAATGACATAATCGACGTTAACTGTTACACTTGATCGTGTTAACATCTTTTTTTATATATTTGCTTACTAATACAGATTTACTTTTAGCCTCGTGATATTTTTCTTTGATATTCTAATTGAGTATAAAATTTTTATTTTTATTTGATTTTTTGAAAAAGTGCTCTATTCTCTCAAGTAAAGTGGCTCCATGTTCAGATTTTATCCTAGAGCCCTTCGATCTTGATTACTTTTTTTTTAATTGTGGCAGCCCTTGCCCCGAACCTTCTGTTGCTCATTGAATGGAAATGTACAAAATAATTTTTCTTGTCTTCCTATAACTCACAACGAGACCATAGCTTTGTTGCAAACAATCGAAGCTTATATGAAGATAAATTAAATACATATAGAATAATCGGTTCTGAAACAATCAATAGTTGTTTATTGAGGATTAGTTTGTAAAAATCGATGTTTTTAACATTCGATTAATAGGAACATTCGATTCTTTTTCCACAATCAACAATCAATTTTTTACCACAATGACACCTCCCTTAGAAATTTATCATCTCTCTCATAAGCCATCATTGTCGTCATATCACCCATTGATAATATACCAATAGCTAAGTGTTCCAAACAATATTTAAGGGTATAACGATTAATGATATTTAAATGGTAATAATACTTACCAGTTACGTAACGCGTTCTTCAACCCCTCCTCCCCCTTCTAACGCATAGTAACTTTGTACGAGACCCCCTCCCCCTCCCAAATTGCGTTACGTAATACTTGTACGCTCCCTTAAAACTTAAAAAAAAAAACTTAAACGCAAAAAATTCAAGAAAATTCAGAATTTTCCTATTAAAAAGAATTGATTTTTGTCTTGCTTTATAAAAAATTAAAGCTTATTAAAATTGATTAAATCTCTCTAATGAAAAACAATAAAAATTATAATCTATATATATAATTCGCTAATGTCCGTCTGTCTGTCACGCTCTATTTAGGCCACTTCCAGTTGGAATTCTGAAATGAAATTTTATATGCATAAAGAGGACCTTCTCGGGATTACAGGAAAATTATTTTCATCCAGAAATTCTTATAACTTTTTGAGTTATTAATTCTTAAAGTTACGGTTTCTCCCATAGAAAATGTATAGAGAAATATTTATTTAGGTATGAAAGTTGGAAGAAAATGCAGCCAAAATTTTTTCTTTAAAAATATATATTTCAACAGCTGACGTTTCGACTTTGGTTAAAGCCATCCTCAGAGCTGCTGTTGGTCATCATATAAATATATTTTGAATTGTATCAGGTATTAAAATTAAAATTAATTTAGGATAAAACATCAGGTAAAAAAGTCTTCAGTGCAAGATAAACTTTTTCCTTCTTCTTTATATATTTATATATATATATATATATTACCCTTCGGTAAGAGAAAGTTGTGCACCGTGCTGGTCACACCAGATTTTTTGTGTCGAGATATATTTAGTTTCCCATAGCACCTTAGTTTCAAACTTGCATTTTAAATGTTGACTGCTTGAAATAAACTATGGTTATTTTTCAAAATTTTAATCTCATATTTGGACATTTTATACACAATATAGAATCGTAAATAAATACAAAATTTCATAAGAATTGGAAAAAAAATTTTTAAAGACCGCCATTTTGAATCGAAATTAACTTACAAATCCCTATAGGAAATTAACATTGTTTCTATGGATGGAAGAGGTGGAAAGGGAATTTAAAAAGAGTAGAGACAGACGATAATGTTTGCAAGTGAGAGAGAGAGAGAGATAGATAAATAGATAGATAGATAAGTTTAGATAGATAGATAAGTTTATTTCTGCTCTGAGATCATATATGATCTCTTTGAGCATTCTTAAAGAATTACAAAATTTTTTTCAATTCTCTCACAACAGTCTGCATATACAATGAGATAATATAAGGTAATAATAAAAAGAAAAAATAACAAAAGTAAAAGTAGAAAATAAAATAATAAAAAATAAAAAAAATAAAAAAAAATAAATAAAAGTAAATTCAAGAATGAGACAAAATGAAGTAAAAGTAAGAAAAAAGAGACAGAAGAATATGGACAAGAGGATGCGAAAATTAATGAAGCGTTTATTTTGATACTTTATTCAAACCCGACGGCCCATCTGTATGTCCATCAGGTGGCCAAAGAGGCGTCCCCTGAACGAGCCCTACGATCCCACCGCCCGCAAATTCTCCGGTAGGCTGTTCCAGAGTCTGATTGACTCTACCGTAAAGGATCTTGTAAACGTTGAGGTGCGATGAACGGGAATAGTAAGGTCTTGTGGATTCGTCCTGAGAGTTCGTGAATGGATTAAGTGTTTATGAAGGTATTTTTCAAAGAGGTATCCAGGATTTTTATTTTTTAGGATGGAAAACGTCAATGAACCCATGAAATATTTGCGCCTTAATGGGAGTTTTAACCAGCCTAGTTTATTATAAAATGGTGTTATATGACAGTCTCTAGGCAGGTCAAAAATAAAGCGAACACACATATTTAATACCCGTTCCAGCTTTAAATTCAATTCAGATGTTAAGTCATTATAGACCAGACAGCAATCAGTAGTTGGAATTAAAAGGCTGTTGACAAGCATTTTCCTAATGTGTAATGGCAGGGAATCTGAACACCTTCTAATTTGGTGGAGATTTCTAAAGATGGTCTGGGAAATGTGTGTGGTATTTTCCCCCCAGGTTAGGGTAGAATTAAAAAACATACCTAGGTTCCTCACCGACTCGGAATAGCAAATGATTTGATTATTTAAATGTATTGGTGGAATGAAATCAATCGCGTTTATGAACCTAGAGGAACCAAAGACAATGGCCTTAGTCTTGCTCTCATTGATCTTGAGGTTACCGCCATCAGCCCAGTTCAGGATCGACTCAACATCCTCGTTAATCCTTTGAATCGAGAAATTCATGCTATCCGGCGGAAAAGACAGATAAATCTGAAGGTCATCCGCATACAGATGATATTTGCAGTGTTTAATGTGTTTCCCGACATCCGACACAAAAATCGAGAACAGGAGAGGCCCCAAAACAGAGCCTTGTGGAACACCCGCCGTTAGGGATAAGGTATCAGATGATTGTTCATTATTAACAATGAACTGTTTTCTCTCTGATAGATAGGATTTAAACCAACCTAGCGAAGTCTTTGATAGGTTAAGATTTTTCAATTTTTTGATTAAAAGAGAATGGTCCACCAAGTCAAAAGCCTTACTCAAATCAAACATGACAAGAACCGTTATCTCTCTCCGATCGATCGCATACCGTATATCATCAGATATCTTAAGAAGTGCTGTCTGTGTGCTATGAAGTGATCGAAAGCCTGATTGATATTTGTCTAAAAAATTATTTTCCTCAAGAAAATCTGACAGAGCCGAGTAAGCGATCCCTTCAAGACATTTAGAAAGGCAACAGAGAATAGAAATAGGCCGATAATCGGAGTAGTTTTTGGGATTTTTTATTTTTGGAATTGGCTGAACTCTGGAGATTTTCCATTGTTCGGGGAATGTGGATCGCTGGAAGGAGCAGTTAAAAATATTGACTAGTACAGGAAGGATAATTGGGAGAGATAATTTAATAAATTTCGACGAAATTCCATCTACTCCCTTTGCATCAGAGTGGGATTTATTTATCTGCCTCATCACCATTTCGGGAGTGACATCTGGGAAGAAAAATCTATTTGATTCGAAGGAATAATTTTCAGTAAGGTCATCTAGGAGATTTGGTTCCAATGGCTTATTGTTCCCAATGGTTACAAAATAATTGTTTAATTCATTTATTTCAACAGTGAGAGGCTCAGATACTTTCCCAACACCAATTCCTAAATTCGAAATCTGTCGCCAGAGAAAACGAATATTATTTTTATTATTCCCAATTAGGTTCTCAAAGTGTTTGGTTTTACTTTTCCTAATCATGACAGCAACTTGATTTCTTAATCTCTTAAATTCAGAGAATAAATTAGGATCCTTCCATCTTATAGCCCATCTCTTCATTTTATCCCTCCGTTTCATTAATTCCCTAATTTCACTATTTAACCAAGAACATGGTGGCCGTCTGGCAACAATTGACTCTAGTGGGGCATGTTTATTAATATATTTCATTATAAGATTATTGAGTTTTTCAATTTTTAAATTTATACATTGCTCATTAAAAATGGGCTCAAAGTCAACCAAAGAGAAATAATTTAAGAACTCAATTTTATCAAATTTTTTAAAATTTCTATAGATAAAACTGCTAGGCTTATATAGCGGACAAGAGATTTTTAGGCTAATGTATATTAAGTTATGTGCCGAAAGAAAGGGGACAGGAATTTGACCAAAGGATTCAATCTTATCCATCTCACCACCATCAACGACAATGTGATCGATCCATGAACTAGAGGTTTGAGAGTAAAATGCGTAGAAGTTAGGGGGATGACGGTAAGGTTCATTGACGTAAATAAGCTATTCAAGTATTTTTTATCAGGGGAGCAAATATTAAAATCACAATTTAAATCACCAAGTATTGCCACATTTTGATAAAGGGGAACAAAATCATATAGTATATTTTCCAAGTCAGTGAAAAAACCAACCTTAGGGGGCCGATACACAACACAGACAAGTAATTTAAACCCAGGCGCAGATACCTCGAGCACCAGGAATTCAACAAGTGAAGTCCTGTTGGCATATTGTTCAGAACTACATAGAGGACGGCAGGTAAGGGATTTAGATATATAAGCAGCAACGCCACCACCTCTCTTAATGGTTCGATCGCACCTAAACACATTAAAATCATCAAGATCTACTAAAGCAGACGGGATCGTAGGTTTCAAGAACGTTTCACTAATGCCTATAATTTGAAAAATCTTTGCGCCGGAAGAATTCGCGGAACTCATCAAAATGAGCCGTTAGGGATTGAGCATTAACATGACATATTTTAAGACATTCCTTCTTATCACTTTTCGCATCCAGAGAGAGAGAGAGAGAGAGAGAGAGAGAGAGAGATGTTTTCTCGGAAACAATTAAAGACAGAAATAAAATAAAAATAAATGGGAATTGAAATAATAATTGATTTTTAATCTGATAAAAAGAAAAAGATTTAAATTCGGTTACGATGGCAACCATTTCTCCTATCTTTCCTATGAAGAACAAGAATAAAGTGGCCTTCAGAAGAACTCAACGTGCAAATGAGAATATACATTTTAAAGAGCATCTAAAAAATAGTTGATTTATCAATTTTAAAAAAAATCCTTGGAAGGAATTTTGAGAAAATCGAAAAAAACTGAAAAAGTACATCAGTAAAGTACTAGTACTTTTTGGCCGATTTTGTTCAAAAGCTTATTTTGAGATTCTTCAAAGGTACCTAAGTTAAATATAAAATTTCAATCCGGTAGCTCAATTCCTTCATGCTAAAAATCTGTCCACACACACACAGACACACGCACACACACACACACACACACACACACACACAGACCAATTTGCGGGACCCACTTTTTTGGACTCAGGGGACCTCAAAACATGTATATCCATCAAAATCTCGACATCGAATTTTTGACATGATCGCAATACTTTCTCTCTCTATATATTTCATATATAGGGTACGAGAAAGTAAAAAGGGAAATTAAGGCAGGAAAAGCTTCCGATCTTAAAATATACATCATAAAATAGCGTTTGTATTATATTATACGTTCTGTTATTAAATTCTTCTTGATACAAAAAATTTGTCACATATTATATTCAATTCAAGGTCATTGAAATAGAAGCTCATATTTATTTTAAATTTCACGTACAAATAGATTATGACACTGTTGTATTAATACCTAATCTCTATATATATAAAGAGACATATGAATAAGTGATGACAACGCGCAGCCTAAACTATAATACCTATAAGGCTGAAATTTGGCATATAGAGTCCTTTTGTGCCCAAGGCGTCATTTAAGAAGCGATTTTCGTAATTCCAATTTTAAGGGCACTAAATGGGGTATTTTTTTGATTTTAAATAATTCTTAAACGAGATGTGATATAAATTTGCTCTCTTCGCTAAAATTTTCCTTAGATGAATATCTAAATTCGTTCTTTCAGATGTTTTTGAAATTCGGCCTCTAAGTACCCCAAATTGTCATTTTTGTAAAAAAATTCGGATTTTCCAACTTTTAACTGAAATGAGATTTTAATATGCTTTCTACGCTCAAAGTTTCCTTAAATTAACCTCTAAAAAGTGATTTCGGGGTTTTTGAAATTCGGCCTCTAATTGTAAGTACCTCATATCGTCATTTTCTTGAAAAATTCGGTTTTTCCAACTTTTAACTGAAATGAGATATCAATATGCTTTCTAAGCTAAAAGCCCCCCCTTAAATGCCCCCTCCCCTTTAAAAGCAATTTCGGTGTTGTGTTTTGTAATCCGGCCGCTCGGTACCCTAATTGATCATTTTTGTGAAAAATGAATTTTCCAATTTTAAAATGGCCCCACCCCTATCTTCCCACCCGCCAAAAGACAAAGTAAAAACCCCCAGTTTTTTTAAATATTATTAGGTTTTATATAATTTTTATACACATAATCTATTTGTGAGATTTAACAAATTTTTTGGAGAAATTTAAATTTTCCATAGGATATTACTATTATAATATCTTTAATATCTTTTAAACCATAGCTCCTCAACGTACCCGATAAGGTCACCCTGTAGGAGTTTCAGACTTTCAGGGGGCGGTAGAAGACCTAGAGATATTTAGGGGCATTGAGGTTCCTTAGAAGGGACGTGGGCAGATTAAAAAATATAGTCTAAAAATCCCAAAAAAAAAAAAAAAAAAAAAAAAAAAAAAACTAATCACGTACTAAAGTAAAATAAAAATTAATATCGTTTAATTTTTGTTATTAGAGGTTATTTCAAGTCACTCAACGCGGAGACCTTCCGATGTTTTTTAGTAAAATCTAGCCTGTTATTAACAAACTCCTTAAAATGCATAATATTCGTTCAACCTTCTAATTAGTTATGTCTTAAATTTATGTCTTTTGGATTTTAATATTAATATTCCTCGATATAACTAAGTATGCGTTTTAATTTAATTGCCCCATTGAATCATTCTTCTTTCATTCTTTATTTTAAACTCAGAAATAGGATAGGTGTCATATCCTATCTTACGACTCTACTATAATATTACCGTGGCAATAGCTGCTTTAAATTCGCGAATGGTGAATTAAGATAAGGGGGTGGGTGGAGGGGGGCTCTAGAAAAGAACATATTCTTAAAGGGAGAGGTGAGCAAAATAAGGTTGAGAAACTATGTTTTAAACGATAATAGATAGCAATTTAAATAATACATCCACAAGATTTTTTGTATTTAAGTTTCTTAAATAAATATCTTTCAAGGAATATAAAGTTATTTAGCGTTCTCGGGCCTTGGTGTAGTGGTTAGTCATTTGTATCAAAGGTCGCAAGTTCGTTTCCAGTCAATTGAATTCGCTACCCATTCAATTGAAATAAATATAAACGGAATCTTAATGCCTTCGGTGCCTAAAAAAAACTTAATGAAATAAAAAAAAGAAGCTATTTTCTGTTTTTGATTTTAAGACCTCCCGCCCCTGAGCAGGGTTTTAACAAAGAAGACTTTTTATATTTTGACCAGGGCACTGGTCAAATGTGGTTAAAATCGTTCAAAATTGGTTTTAACCATAAAATTAATTTAAATTGTCTACCAATCAATTTGAATAAATAGGGACGGGGTAAATTAAATAAAAAAAAAAATATATCCTAAACAAAAAATCTGCTGTAGCCTGTTTTAACCACCCTGGTTTTAGCCGAACCACCCTGCCCCTCCTCCATTTTTACGAAATTTTGTATTCTTCAATTTATCTAAATATCAACATCTTTTTTGTATTTATTCAAAAAAAAAAGTTTTAATTTCGCAGGTACATTACGTTTATTGCCTTGATGATATTCACGAAGCCTTTTTCGAAATTCTAATTTTAAGAGCACTGAAACCTCATTTTGGAGTTTTTTTTTTTAATTTTATAATGACCTTTAAAGAGATATCAATTTGTTCTAAAGAAGAAACGAGACATTGATGTTGAGGGTTGGCCACGAATTAAGAAGGTTTTTGCTCCGGGAATTTCAGGGTTTCAACGATGGCCGTACATGAAACATGCCCGCAAATCCTAACCTTGCTCGCCGTAGGCGAGCAAAAAGAGCTCGGCGAAAGCGAGCTCGGGGTCCAGGGGGCGAAGCCCTCCTGGCTAGCGCAAGGTACTTACGCCAGTACTTTATATTTCATCTTCTATTTGGATCTTTTGAAAGATGCCATCATTTGCGCTTTCAATTTCCTCTTAGACTTGGTTCAGGTAAAAGATAATTTCTTTACGAAATTAAATCAATTAGCATTAAGAACACACCAAAAGAAATCACGGGCACAAAGTCAATTCAACCTTCTGGAATTACGAACAACGGTCTTTAGATCTAAGAGTCTAATAATGGTTTAATATGCTGACTATTTAAGTTGGATTACCATCAAGGGCGGATACAAGGGGGGGGGGGATAAAGGGGGTAATTACCACCCCCCCCCCCGAGATTCGAAAAAATACCTTTTTTTCGCAAAAAAATTTATTTTTAATGTAAAATTTTTAAAATTAATACTTAAAAATTTGATGTGTATTTATATTCTGGTAAACAAGTACAGAATGCGCTTTTAAATTCCCGAAATTAAAAAAAAATAGTGTGCTGTGCGACGAGTCACACCAGATTACCCCCAATCCCCGAGAAACACCTCTGGATCCGCCCTTGGTTACCATACGTAGGCCTACCTGTTTCGCCGGGACACTCCGGGTTTTAAAGATTTATCCCAGTGGTCGGTTGGTAAATACATATATGTACCGGATTTTAGATATACACGTCAAAGGGTTTCAAATTTCTTCTATTGACTTGAAAGATACCGAAAAATATTATTGTGCAACTAAATAATAAATTATAAAAAAAAAGTGTCATTCATCCCGAAATTTTTGTTTTTTTCCGAAAATGTCAAAAAAACGTACAAGATAAATCTGTAAAATTTTGTCAAATTTATTTCTGAAAAGTACATTTAAAGACAAAAATTAAAAAAAAAAAAAAAAGTTCCGATAAGCTAATTTTTGTCAGTTTTACGGTTATTTAAAAAAAAGTCGATTTTTTTTTTAAATGCTATAACTTTTTTTTGACTGGGTCTAAAAATCTGAAAAAATTCTCAGACACGTTTTCAATAGGTTATAAAAAGATGACAAAGTTTCAGCCAAATCAAAAATGGTCGCGTTCAAAAGTGGTCGAGTTGGCGTAGAATTCCCCATATATTAATATATTAGAGAGATCCTTATCTATAGAGGTCGAAAATTTTTTAAATTTTTTTTTAAACGCACACCCCTCAATTTCTTTCCTTTTATCATAAAAACGAAGTGTATCACATATTTTTCCAATATATAAAGGTTAACAGTTGCCGAGAAAAAATAGAAAAAAAAAAAATTAAGAATTATAAAATGTAATTTATATTAGAGACCGAAATCTCCTCAAAAACGCTGACTTTTCGGCAAGGGTGTAGGAAGGGAAAAACAAAATGAAAAAATTTTTTTATTTTCCCCAATGAGTCTATTTCCTGATATTTCGAAGGCACATAGGCTCTTCTTCTTCAGAGGAAGCTGAAAACAATACAATGTTAACAAAAAAGTATTCTTAATAATAGTTATACATAAAAGGCATTGGTTGTACCTCATTTTACACTCCGCTAACATTATAATTACAGTCAAGGTTTTTTGCATACAAGAAAGCCATATGTCCTCGGTAACTCTTGAGAGCATTCTAATTTGAAAATCATGATACAAATTCCATTTATTAATTTCGTTTAAATGTATTAATATAAAAATAATTAAATCTATTTTAAATCCAGGCTTTTATTAGATCATTCAACCTTTAGTCAGTTTGTTTGTTTTTTTGTTTTTTTTTTTTTGAGATTTCGGTCTACAATTTCTCTCGGCATCACTCATCAGCTTCAATCAATGTAATTTATATTTATGAATTTGTGTAATTATGCTACATATTATCAAATGACATCTTTAATAGGGCAATTTAAAAAATAAATTCACTTTTTAACAGGGAGGTAGGGAGGGACATTGAGCTGAGAAGAGAGTCGACCGCCTACGTCAGTCCGCCATCTTGGTTTGAACAAAATATTGAAATATCCATTGAATGCAATATAAAAAAATCTGGTGTGACCAGCACGGTGCACAACTTTCTCTTACCCTTCGGTAAGAGAAAGTTGTGCACCGTGCTGGTCACACCAGATTTTTTGTGTCGAGATATATTTAGTTTCCCATAGCACCTTAGTTTCAAACTTGCATTTTAAATGTTGACTGCTTGAAATAAACTATGGTTATTTTTCAAAATTTTAATCTCATATTTGGACATTTTATACACAATATAGAATCGTAAATAAATACAAAATTTCATAAGAATTGGAAAAAAAAATTTTAAATGCGTAAAAAGTTCCAAAGGGGACCCCCTTTTGAATCGAAATTAACATACAAATCCCTATAGGAAATTAACATTAGGCCTATGAGAGAAGGCGGAGAGACAGACGATAATGTTTGCAAGTGAATGAGAGAATGAATGAATAAATTTTATTGGCTCTGAGCGGTTGCGCTCTTTGAGCTTCTTTCTGAGCTACATATCATTGCTCTTTTGTACATGATACTGTTACAGTAAATTATGAATTTATATACATTAGGCTATACATAATCATTGTTATCATTATTATCACTACTTAACAAAATAAAATTGAAAATAATATTGCAACTATCAATTATGCATCTTAATATTAATAACATTGTAATACAGTCAGCCAATTATCTCGAACAAGTAAAACAATATAAAAAAAAAACAACAAAAAAAAACAAACAAAAAGAAAGAATAAACTAATAAATACACTTTCGATCCACATGTCTCAGTCACCCCGCCTGTTTCGCCATCAGAAATCTAAATAGCCCCGATCTGAATGTCTCGGGTCTCCTCGACTCCCTTATTTCTAAGGGGATGTTATTCCAAAACTTTATGCCGGATATCAAAAATGAGCACGCATACGCCTGCGTTCTATGAATGGGGACCTCCAAATCGAGAGTCCCCCCGCGCAGAGGGCGCGCACGGACTGAGCTGATAAACCGAAATCCCTCGGCTAGGTAGTGTGGTCTCCCACTTCTGAGGAGATTAAATAGAAAATTCCCCAGAAATAATTTCCTCCTCCCCCCCAGCTTTAGCCAGCCCAATTTATTATAAAACGGGGTAATATGCGCGTCCAACGGGACACCACAAATGAATCGAACACATGCATTCAATGCTTTCTCCAGTCTTCGACCCTGCTCCTGCGATAGGTTATTATACACAAGGGAGCAGTAATCGAAGGTGGGCATGATCAATGAATTGACAAGGAGTTTTTTAACTGTAAAGGGAAGGTCGCCACCTATTCTTTTAAATTGGTAAAGACTTTTAAATACTTTGTTTGATATTTCTGTAACGTGGGGCCCCCAATTTAGCTTTTGGTCAAGGATCAGTCCTAGACTTTTCACATTGTCGCAATATTCTATTATCTGATTATTGACTTTCACTGGGGGTGCATTCTCAAGCCCGTTAATGTATTTGGCTGATCCGAATATTATAGCCTTTGTTTTTTTTTCATTTATTTTTAGCCTATTTTCTTGTGCCCATTTACATATCAATTCTATGTCTTTATTAATATTGTCTACCGCTAAGTCTAGTTTGTCTGGCGTGGTTGTTATATACATTTGTAGGTCGTCGGCAAATAAGTGATATTTGGCGTGGTTCAACATTCGCCCTAAATCAGAAACAAACATCGAAAAAAGGAGAGGACCCAATACCGAACCCTGAACCACACCAGTCTGAATTGGTAGCGCTTGTGACCTATTACCTCTACTGTCAACCACCATTTGCTGTCTTCCCGTTAGATATGAGCAAATCCATTTGAGTACTGCGTTTGATAGGCCTAATTTGCTCAATTTAGCCATAAGGATTTTATGATCAACCAGGTCGAAGGCTTTAGAGAAAACAAAAAGTACCAAAATGGTTATCTCTCTTCTATCAATTGCCTCTTTAACTTCATCTATTATCTTCAATAAAGCTGTCTGCGTACTGTGACCAGTTCGGTACCCAGATTGTAAGGGATCTAGAAGGTTGAGTTTTTCTAAATATGTCGACAAATAGTGGTGAACAATTTTTTCTAATATTTTTGACAATGTGCACAGCAAGGAAATGGGCCTGTAATCCGAACACACTGCGGGCTGTCTAATTTTGGGTATTGGGCGAACCAACGCTGTTTTCCAGGTTTCGGGGAAGTGTGACCTTTGTAGGGAGGAATCGAAAATATGAACTAAAACATGAAGGATGCATGGTAGCGAGAGCCTTATTAGCTTAAGTTGGATGCCATCAGTCCCTATTGCCTCCGATCCTCGGCGAAGTATTTTATCTAGTATAATTTTAGGTTCTATATGGGGAAAATAGTACTTTTGATCATCGAATTCATTTTTTTCCTCCACGGTCACTTGTAAGCTAGAAGGACGCTCATTATTACTGTTATTTACAATGCCCCCGTTATTATGAGACGCATAATAATTATTTAACTGGTCGATACTCACATTAAGGGTGCTGGGATTAGTTGATTTTGTCAATCCTAGTTTAGATATTTGTCTCCACAGGGCAGATGTGTTTTTATTTTGTGTAAGAATTTTTTCAAAATAATAGGTTTTACTTTTTTTTAATGTAGAAGTTACTTCGTTCCTGAGTTTTCTGAATTCCCTGAACAATAGAGGATTCTTTGAGCGTATCGCTCTTTGCCTTACTATGTTCCTTTCTCTCATTTGTTGTTTAATTTGATCTGTTACCCAGGGAGGATAAGGCTTTTTGCAGGTCCACGTTCTAAAGGGAGCATGTTTATTGAAGCTCTCTATGATAATTTCATTTAACTTAGTAACCTTATTGTCTATATTCGGCTCTGAAAATATGGGGGAGAAATCTGTTTCGGTTAGATCGTTTATAAATTGATTTTCGTTGAAATTTTTGAAATCTCGAGCTGTAATTGAGGCAGGACGATATTCGGGTTTCTTTAAATTAATTTGGATATAAATGAGATCGTGTGCTGACAGAAATGGAACTTGGTATTGTCCTTTTGATAAAATTTTCTCATTTATGAAGTCGTTTACAATAATTAGATCTAGCCATGTTTCGGAGTTTGTTGTGAAGTGGGTGGGCTTCAAGGGGACTATTGTTAGCCCAAGTGATTGGAGAAGATTAGTTAGATAAGTTCTGTCGGGTGAGTCTACTCTAAGGTCTCTATTGAAGTCCCCCATAATGACTACCTCTCAATATTGGGGTAGGTAGTGTTGTAGGGCATTTTCCAGATCGGAGTAAAAGCCCATTTTGGGAGGGCGATATACTACGATAAGTAGGAGCTTTCCTTGGGCACGCGTGACTTCGATTATTATGAATTCTACTAATGATGTTAATCCATATTGTGCGAAAGTCAACTGTTTCACCTTGTTTCCTTCCCTGATGTACACCGCTACCCCGCCACCATTCCTCATTGTTCTATCTTGCCTATATATAAATCATACCCGTTTAACTTGACTATCTCTGATGAAACTCGTGGCTTGAGCCAGGTTTCACTAACGCAAATAATGTCATATGATTTACCTCTTATAAAATATCTAAGTTCGTCCATGTGTGGGATCAGAGATTGCGCATTAACATGACAGATTTCTAAGGTCGCCATTGGATTTCACTTGAAAGAGTCTTTGTCAATTAATTTAGTGAATGCATGCGTAAGCGCAGCTCCCATTAGACAAGCACATTTTATCCTTATATTTGTCTTTACCAATTGTATATAATTATCTATGCTACAATTGTATTTATGCCTTTGGAATTTAATAAAAACATATGCGAATTTTAAAGTCGCCTTATTAAGGAGAATGTTTAAAAAATAGGATTTAACGCGTCGCGAACCCATTAAAGACATACCAGCTTTGAGCAAGTGGAAACAAATATTTTTGTTTCTCCATTCTCTTAAACAATATTTACAAAATTTCGCTTCGGCAGAAACAAACGAAAGGAACCGAAAAGTTAATAAATCACATGGAGTATATTTGCAATTAACAAAAAAAGAATAAATATTTCTTTTTGAATGATGTGGATTAACATATTTATATTTAAAATTAAAACTAAAATGGGCATTTCTACTGTTAATACATTTCAATAAATTATTAACGTTTTGAAGAAAATCATGAATGAGCGAAAAATTAAGTAGAGAACAATCAAATGACATTGGCGCATCAAAATTTGGATATATGTGAGCCAACAATGGTTTGTTCCACCCTGGCTGATTTTCAATCAATAATATTGAATGCATATGTTTTTTATTTATATTTTCTAACTCTATTTTAGTTAATCCAACCATGCTGACTTGTAATTTACCATTAATATGTTTTGTGATTCTTTTGAATAATATCATAATTCTAACATCATTTTTCTTATACGAGTTTGAATTTTTAAATATATTATTAAACCATAACATTATTTCTAATATTACTAATGCTGCTTGCTTAGTTGGAATTGAGAAAAAATAAATTAAATTAAATTTATTTCTAATTGAAATTTTAAATGAACAAAAAAACAAATTGTTAGTTCTAGAATTGGCCATTTCTAAAATTATTAGGTATAAACTAAATTCTAATGTGAAGTTTTTCAATGATAATTCTTGCAATAGGCTAAATACTAAAAATTTTTTAACTGATCTAAAGTTGAGATAACAATTTTTGGCTCGCCTTCCGCCCTTCTTCCAAATATGGTTCCATTTCTCACCCAGAGATACTTCATCTTCTGCCCCTTCCTTAATTTGTTCGCCTCATTGTATACTTTTTTATAGTATGGTGTTAACGCCTCGTTGATGTAGATGGTCCTCACATGATTGTCTTGCAAGCCGATGTCACTGGTGGAGAAGTTACGCCTAACTCTTCTTTTCTTAAGGACCTCTTCTTTATGGTGCTGTTGCTGGAACCTCACGACTATGCCAGGAGGGTCCTGTAGGTTACCCGTCGTTCTCCTGACACGATAGGCCGCCGCTATGTTTTCCTTAGCGACGGGAGAGTCCAAGGCACTGGTGACGTTTCGGACTACCTGGAGTAGGTCTTCATTGAGCTGAGTTGGTATGCCCTGGATTTCAATGGTGTTGGTGACATTGAGAATCTTTTGCTCTGCCAAGTTCAGCCTGTCCCTCAGGTGGATATTATCTTCTCTGACCTCCTTTGTTGCGCCTTCAAGTGTTTCTACTCGATTTTGCAGGTCGGTCATTTTGGAGGCGATGGTGTTCACTTGGGCCTTCAGTTCGTCCAGAGTAGTCGTATTGTATTCCAGAGATGTAAGTATGTCAGAGTTTTGCTTCAGGACTTGCTCTATTTTAACATTCAGCTTGACGAAAATCACATCGATGGTGCAGTCGCTGCAGAAGCCTTTTTTAGACGTAACGGCTTGACAGCTGGGGCAGATGGCCATTCTTGCCTTTTCGAATCAATATCAATTTAAATAAATATTAAATGTTCAATATATTGTATTTTAGAGTTAAGTAGCGTTTATTGTATACTATAAGCGTGGAGCTCGCCCGGATGCGTGCGACTCCGATGAGAGCAAGCAGAGTGAGCAAGTGGGAGAGAGAGAGAGAGAGAGAGAGAGAGAGAGAGAGAGAGAGAGAGAGAGAGAGAGAGAGAGAGAGTGATATATGTTTTCCCGGAAACAATTAAAGACAGAAAAAAAAAAAAAAAAAAATGGGAATTTAAATAATAATTGATTTTTACTTTTTAATCTAATAAAAAGAAAAAGATTTAAATTCGGTTACCATGGCAACCATTTCTATCTTTCCTATGAAGAACAAGAGTAAAGTGGTATTCAGAAGATTTCAACGGCAAAATGAGAATATCCATTTTAAAGAGCATCTAAAAAATAGTTGATTTATGAATTTTAAAAAAATCCTTGGAGGGAATTTTGAGAAAATCGAAAAAAACTGAAAAAGTACATCAGTAAAGTACTAGTACTTTTTGGCCGATTTTGTTCAAAAGCTTATTTTGAGATTCTTCAAAGGTACCTAAGTTAAATATAAAATTTCAATCCGGTAGCTCAACTGCTTCATGCTAAAAATCTGTCCACACACACAGACACACAGACACACACGCACACACACACACAGACCAATTTGCGGGATCCACTTTTTTGGACTCAGGGGACCTCAAAACATGTATATCCATCAAAATCTCGACATCGAATTTTTGACATGATCGCAATACTTTCTCTCCTATATATTTCATATATAGGGTATGAGAAAGTAATATATATAGTTTTAATAAAGATTTTCAATATTATACCGCCCCCTAAATAAATAAACGAATAAAAGGACTATTTAAAATTTTAATTATTATACTGGCTGTGAGTATTAACTAAAGTTGTGTGAAAAGGAGTCAGCCAAGGAATTAATTATTAATTATAGTTTCTTTATTTTTTTAGGTTTTTAGTCCACAAAAAAATTAAAATCAGAAAAAAAGTAAATATTCTTAAGACCGCAAAAATTTCCTAATTAAGTGATATAAGCTATTTGAGATGTTTTTTTACTTATAAAAATTGAATAATAATCTCTCAAAAATAGCAAGTTTAAATAAATTACAAATAATATATATCTCAGCCAAAAACATCGGAGATGCAAAAAGGGGCGCCTCGCATTATTTTTGCCCAGCGTCGAAGTGAAATCAAAAAAATGCGCCTCGCTTTTCTGATTTATATAAAAGCGAGGAAATATTTTCACTTAAATAAAACCCCTACAGAATTTTATTTGTTTCATATATCCTCGCTTTTATATAAATCAGAAAAGCGAGGCGCATTTTTTTGATTTCACTTCGACGCTGGGCAAAAATAATGCGAGGCGCCCCTTTTTGCATCTCCGATGTTTTTGGCTGAGATTTCACTTCTTTTTGTGAAATATTGCATTTAAATATTATTTAATAATTTTTGTTTATTAAATATTAAGTTATCCCATGAATAGATATTTTAATATGCATTCCAAACAGTAAAAAATAAATACATCATTTGGTATTAATTCAAAACGATAAACATAGGATTTCACCAAATTTTATAAAATTTTAGGTTTTTTATTTTTGTTATGTTAGTAGGATGTAAATACATCGTTTGGTATCTATTCAAAACGATAAACATAGGATTTCCCTAAATTTTATAAAATTTTAGGTTTTTTATTTTTGTAATGTTGGTAGAATGTAAATACATCGTTTGGTATCCATTCAAAACGATAAACATAGGATTTCCCTGAATTTCATAAAAATTTTAGGATTTTTATTTTTTGTTATGTTGGTAGAATGTAAATACATCGTTTAGTATCCATTCAAAACGATAAACATAGGATTTCACCAAATTTTATAAAATTTTAGGTTTTTTATTTTTGTTATGTTGGTAGAATGTAAATACATCGTTTGGTATTAATTCAAAACGATAAACTTAGGATTTCACCAAATTTTATAAAATTTTAGGATTTTTATTTTTGTTATGTTGGTAGAATGTAAATACATCGTTTAGTATCCATTCGAAACGATAAAGATAGGATTTCACCAAATTTTATAAAATTTTAGGTTTTTTATTTTTGTTATGTTGGTAGCACTTCTTATCACGTTAATCTATTGTATTTCTATCTGAAGGGATCTATCCTAAAATTTTTTATTCCATTAGGGATGAAAATTACTAATATTAATAGATATGTTCATAGATGACGTCATCAGTGAGCAAAATAGTTAGAATTGTCTTTTGGCCATGTTAAAGATAGGACAAATTTGAAATTTTGAATACCTCTCAAAAAGTCACTTTTGATCCAAAATGAAATTTTATATCAAAGGTATCGGGTTTTTGATAGTATCTATTTGTATTTTAAATTTCATCCAAATCGGTCCAGCAGGGAAACCTGTAGCTTTGTCTAAAAATTTGAAAATTGAAGAAAAGAATGAAAAAAAAAAAAGAAAAAAAAGAAAAAAAAAAAAAAGGAAAAATAAGAGACTAACTTTTGACCTTCCGAAATTGGCAAAATCTCAACTTTGAGCCTCTGCCATTCTTTTTGGCACTGGTATTTTTGAATTTTTTGAATTCGTGCTCAAAATAATCCTTATTTATTCTAGTTTAATATAAAAAAAATTTGGCTCCGATATCTTAAAAACTTTTTGAGATATTCGCCCAGAAAGAGAAAAGTTTCTCAAAAAAATTTTTTCACGTCCCTATCTTTTATTAAGGATTTAAAATCATTCTTGATAATATAGTCTAGGGACGACTCGTCCATCTAAATGCAATGGGCCATTGGCATCTATTGGAATGTCAACTAAATGGTAGAATTAAGAGTTTCTTTGCTTTCTTTTGCTTTTCACATGCTCGGCGACGAGTCGCTCCCGCGACTCTTGATTATAATATAAGGTGCCATTGCTATGGAGTTAAGGTGCGCGTTTCGAAGTGCTGAGTTAAGGGGTTGCGGCCACAATTTTGAAGCTATCGAACTCAATTTTTTTTTTTTTTTTTTTTAATTAAAGTTTTTTAAAATATCTACAACTTATAGAAGCTCTTTTTTTTTATTTTCAAGATTCAAGATTTTTTTTAGATTAATCACATTAAATAAAATATAATTGCACCTTAAATAAAATCTGAATATGGGAAATTGAAATATTCAGCACAGGGGCGTATATAGAAATTTTTTTTCGGGGGGGGGGGGGGCCGGACTCAAAAATTTTTCTGAGGAAAATTTTTTTTAAGAAACTATACTTTTTTCACACGAAATTTTTTGAGGAACATTTTTTCTATTGCGGAACCAAAGTTGTCCATCCTGCGGAAAAATTTGTTGCGCTGATGTCTGTATATTTCCATACCTGTTGCCGGGCATGTGGGCGTGGCTTTGGGAGTCACGTGGCTGTCTCTGATTGGCTGGGCCTGGTCTGGGGGCGTGGCTTTGGGAGTGACGTGCTTGTCTCTGGTTGGCTGGGCTTGGTCTGGGGGCGTGGCTTTGGGAGTGACGTGGCTGTCTCTGGTTGGCTGGGCCTGGTCTGGGGGCGTGGCTTGCTTTGTTGAGATGGATTTGCTGTTGGATATGTTACGTTACTTCCACTCCCGTATCACAAGAGAAGCCATAGAAATTTACAAAAGGCCTGAATGTCTAAACAAAAGAGACGACGCCCTCAATTTCCCAACAACATGGAAAACACTTATTCCTAAACTCCAAACCAAGGCTCACACAAATACAAAGACTTCACACACTCCAAAACTGTCCCGAAACAACAATATCACGTCCCCAAAACAAACACAAACAATCACAAACAAACGTAACATATCCAACAGCAAATCCATCTCAACAAACCAAGCCACGCCCCCAGACCAGGCCCAGCCAACCAGAGACAGCCACGTCACTCCCAAAGCCACGCCCCCAGACCAGGCCCAGCCAATCAGAGACAGCCACGTGACTCCCAAAGCCACGCCCACATTCCCGGCAACAGGTATAAAAGGACCTGCACCTCCGGCTCGCAGTCAGTTACTCTCGGCCTGGGGAGTAGGCAGGTTGAGACCCCGGGAACCAAGAGCTAACACCCCGACTTGGGGAGTAGGCAGATTGAGGCCCCAAAGTCAACCCAAACCAAACACAAACCCGATTACACAGAACCAACCACTCTCCATTCCTCAGAGACAAACCCAGACCTCTGAGGCATCCACCAAACACACCACCAACACACCGACTTGGGGAGTAGGCAGATTGAGGCCCCGTAGTCAACCTAAACCGAACACAATTACACACACCCAACCTTCCTCCAGTTCTCAGAGACCAATCCACGCCTCTGAGTCATCCACCAAATTGACCTGGGGACCAGGAAGACTGCGACCCCGTAAACAACCCCCCTCCACCATTACCTCCTAACTTCCTTCTCTCTTGAAAATGGCTCCAAAAGGAGAGCCGAAACGTCGAGTAAATCTCAGCACCCCACGCGAGTTAACCCGAGAAAACTTGTCTTCGCATACATCCGGTCGCGGAAACCTTCAAGAACATTCCATATATATATATATATATATATATATATATATATATATATATATATATATATATATGTTCTTGAAAGGTTTCCGCGACCCGATATGCAGACAGTTTCTCGAGGTTAAGTCGCGTGGGGTGCTGAGTTTACTCGACGTTTCGGCTCTCCTACTGGAGCCATTTTCAAGAGAGAAGGAGAGTTAGGGGTATTGAGTGGAGGGGGTGTTTACGGGGTCGCGGTCCCCAGGTCCAATTTGGTGGATGATTCAGAGGCGTGGATTGGTCTCGGAACTGGAGAAGGTTCGGTGGTGTGTGAGCGTTCGGTTTAGGTTACTACGGGGCCTCAATCTGCCTCCCCAAGTCGGTGTGTTGTGAGTGTGCCTAGTGGTTGCCTCTGAGGGGTCAGGTTGTCTGCTGAGGATGGACGTGGTTGGTTCTGTGATTTGGCTTTGGTGATTTCGATCTGCCCCCCCCTCAGTAGTCAGGTGTTAGCTCTAATTACCGGGGTTCCACCTGCTACTCCCCAGGCCGAGAGAGCTGGCGAGCGGAGTCCAGGGTCCACCCGCCCACTGTTGCCGCCTGGGCGTGGCAGAGGTCACGTGGCTGTCCTCTGATTGGCTGGGCTGATCTGGGGCGTGGCTGGGAGTGACGTGCCTGTCTCTGGTTGGCTGGGCTTGGTCTGGGGGGCGTGGCTTTGGGAGTGACGTGGCTGTCTCTGGTTGGCTGGGCCTGGTCTGGGGGCGTGGCTTGGTTTGTTGAGATGGATTTGCTGTTGGATATGTTACGTTTGTTTGTGATTGTTTGTGTTTGTTTTGGGGACGTGATATTGTTGTTTCGGGACAGTTTTGGAGTGTGTGAAGTCTTTGTATTTGTGTGAGCCTTGGTTTGGAGTTTAGGAATAAGTGTTTTCCATGTTGTTGGGAAATTGAGGGCGTCGTCTCTTTTGTTTAGACATTCAGGCCTTTTGTAAATTTCTATGGCTTCTCTTGTGATACGGGAGTGGAAGTTGTTTAATGGTTCTATTGTTTTTGTTTGTTCGAAGTTCATAATGTGTCCTGTTTCGTTATGGTGTTTTACTATTGCTGACTGAGGGTCTAGTTTTCTTAGTGCCATTTTGTGTTCGTAAATCCTGAATTGAACTCTTCTGTTAGTTTGGCCTATGTATGACCGATGACACTCGGCACAAGGAATTTCGTAGACTCCGGGGGATTCGTTTGGAATAGTGTCTTTTGGATTTCTTATTAGGTTTGATAGTTTTTGGTGTGTGGTGAAAATGGGTTTTATGTTTTTCTTTTGAAGAATGCGGCCAATTTTATCTGTTATGCCTTTTATGTATGGGAGAAATGCCTTGTGTGTGTTTGGATCTTCAGGTTCTGTTGTAGTTTGTGTTGGTGGTTTTGGTTTTGCCTCATTGTGTATGTGTTTAAGTACCTGGTGTTTGTTGTAACCATTTTGGGTTAGTGCTTCGGTTAGTTTATGTATTTCATTTTGTCGGTTTTGATTGTCGGTTAGTCTGAGGGATCGTGTTACTAGGGTGCGTATTACTGAATTTAATTGTGCTGGGTGATGGTGGGAACCGGCATTTAGATACCGATTTGTGTGGGTTGGTTTTCTGTATACTGTGTGTGAGAAACCTTCGTCTGAGTTCGTTATCTGGCCTCATGGCAAAAACCACCTGGACAGCTTCCTAAATCATCTAAATAGAATACATCCCCAGATCCAGTTCACATTAGAAATCGAGAAAGACTTCTCTCTCCCATTCTTAGACGTCCTGATCACCAAGAACTCAGACGAAGGTTTCTCACACACAGTATACAGAAAACCAACCCACACAAATCGGTATCTAAATGCCGGTTCCCACCATCACCCAGCACAATTAAATTCAGTAATACGCACCCTAGTAACACGATCCCTCAGACTAACCGACAATCAAAACCGACAAAATGAAATACATAAACTAACCGAAGCACTAACCCAAAATGGTTACAACAAACACCAGGTACTTAAACACATACACAATGAGGCAAAACCAAAACCACCAACACAAACTACAACAGAACCTGAAGATCCAAACACACACAAGGCATTTCTCCCATACATAAAAGGCATAACAGATAAAATTGGCCGCATTCTTCAAAAGAAAAACATAAAACCCATTTTCACCACACACCAAAAACTATCAAACCTAATAAGAAATCCAAAAGACACTATTCCAAACGAATCCCCCGGAGTCTACGAAATTCCTTGTGCCGAGTGTCATCGGTCATACATAGGCCAAACTAACAGAAGAGTTCAATTCAGGATTTACGAACACAAAATGGCACTAAGAAAACTAGACCCTCAGTCAGCAATAGTAAAACACCATAACGAAACAGGACACATTATGAACTTCGAACAAACAAAAACAATAGAACCATTAAACAACTTCCACTCCCGTATCACAAGAGAAGCCATAGAAATTTACAAAAGGCCTGAATGTCTAAACAAAAGAGACGACGCCCTCAATTTCCCAACAACATGGAAAACACTTATTCCTAAACTCCAAACCAAGGCTCACACAAATACAAAGACTTCACACACTCCAAAACTGTCCCGAAACAACAATATCACGTCCCCAAAACAAACACAAACAATCACAAACAAACGTAACATATCCAACAGCAAATCCATCTCAACAAACCAAGCCACGCCCCCAGACCAGGCCCAGCCAACCAGAGACAGCCACGTCACTCCCAAAGCCACGCCCCCAGACCAAGCCCAGCCAACCAGAGACAGGCACGTCACTCCCAAAGCCACGCCCCCAGATCAGGCCCAGCCAATCAGAGACAGCCACGTGACTCCCAAAGCCACGCCCACATGCCCGGCAACAGGTATAAAAGGACCTGCACCTCCGGCTCGCAGTCAGTTACTCTCGGCCTGGGGAGTAGGCAGGTTGAGACCCCGGGAACCAAGAGCTAACACCCCGACTTGGGGAGTAGGCAGATTGAGGCCCCAAAGTCAACCCAAACCAAACACAAACCCGATTACACAGAACCAACCACTGTCCATTCCTCAGAGACAAACCCAGACCTCTGAGGCATCCACCAAACACACCACCAACACACCGACTTGGGGAGTAGGCAGATTGAGGCCCCGTAGTCAACCTAAACCGAACACAATTACACACACCCAACCTTCCTCCAGTTCTCAGAGACCAATCCACGCCTCTGAGTCATCCACCAAATTGACCTGGGGACCAGGAAGACTGCGACCCCGTAAACAACCCCCCTCCACCATTACCTCCTAACTTCCTTCTCTCTTGAAAATGGCTCCAAAAGGAGAGCCGAAACGTCGAGTAAATCTCAGCACCCCACGCGACTTAACCCGAGAAAACTTGTCTTCGCATATATATATATATATATACACAAATATATAAACATCCATGGAAACATCTCGTTTTTTTTTTAAATAATTACATTATAATTTAATTAATTGAATGAACAAATTAAATTTTCGCAAAAGTTCAATAATAAATATACATCTTTTATGTTCACTTTCTATCCACTTTCCACTCTTCTTCCCGACCTTAAGACCATACCTTCTCTCTTCTTTACTACTTCCCTCTTCTGTTCATTCGTTGAAACACTCCTTTCTAAATTATACATTCTCGCTGGTTTCAAGTGAATTCTATTTCGTTTGTATCTATTACCATTTATTTCAACCAAATAAGATCTATACGAAAGCCTTCTAACGCATTTTCCTAGAAACCATCTTCCTGCACTTCCACCTGCTTGACTCTGTATCCCAAACCCTTTCACCTTCTTTTATTTCAGGCAAATCTTCAATACCTCTATCATAATATCCCTTAATCTTTTCAGCTTTCCGTTCTTTATTCTTAACCATATCATCTTCAATTTTAGGCTTCATTAAATTATCTCCTATTGGCAACAAACATTTTGTTCTTCTTGAAAACAACCTTTGAACCGGACTAGAATTCATTCCTTCAGTCGAGGTATTTCTCCAATCCAACAGAGCTTGCCAAAAGTCAGATCTATCTTTTTCTCATCTCTTCAAAAGCCTTTTTGCAATTTTCACTGTAGCCTCAATTTTTCCATTACTTTGACAATGAAATGGCGAAGTTGTCACATGACAAAATTCCCATTCTAATGCAAATTTTTTAAATTGTTCAGACACAAATTGCCTTCCATTATCACTTATTAATTTATTTGGAATGCCATGACGACTAAACATAATTTTAAAAAATTTAATTATATTCTCCGAAGAAATCGTCGTAAGTTTTTCAATTTCTAATAATCAGAAAAATAGTCCACAACGATCAAATAAGGTATATTATTATATTCCAATAAATCGGCTCCTAAAACTTGCCACGGTAATTTTGGAATTTCATGACATATAATGTCTTTTTTCTTTGATTCGGAGCCCATTCATTGCACACCTCACAAGACGACACTAAATTCTCAATCTTCTTCTTCACTTCTTATTCCTGGCCAAAAATAAATATCTTTAACTTTTCTTAGACATCCTTCTCTACCTTGATGACTTAAGGCTTCTTGATAATTATTTCACAAAAGATAATATCTATAAAATTTATTAATAAAAAATTTAATTTATTCATAGTACTAAATAATATTAAAATTCATAAATCAATTATTTTTTTATGCTCGTAAAATGTATACAGTATTTAATTTTGCTCCCAAAATTGTTTGAAAAAAAAATGCCAAGTTTTTGTATAGCCTTTGTTTATTCCTTTACCTGCTTTGAAAAGAAAAATAGTTTCTTTAAAAGGTAATTGACCCTTTTCCTTTTCATGAAACATACAAATGTCAATCACTATTTAATTATGAATAAAATTCAAATTTATTTAATAAATTTTGATTTTAAATTAATTCGATATTGGCAAAAACTAATCGGTTATCAAAAATAGTTTCTATTCATTTTTTGAAACACATTTTTCTATAAAAAAAAGAACCCAGAATGGGTTTAAAACATGAAAATATTCTCCAATTTGCAAGCCACGAATTTTTCCTAGAAAAACCCTTTTAAAAAAAAAAAGGAAGAATAAATGACATATTTCTAAGTGCAAATTATTGATTTTTCTCTTACCTCTATATATGTTAATATATATGTGTCTAAAATGATGTGTGTCTGCTCAAAAAATGCATGAAGGAAATTAGCTAAGAAGTTGAAATTAGTTCGAAGACAACTTAAATATTTCCCTTTGTTTAAAATTTTTACTTCATGATTTACAATATAGGCCTACTGTTCTATCATTAATATTTAAGCATATTAAATATTGATCCGTGGGATGGAGTCAGCCAAGGAAAATAAAAACAAATTTATTCTGTCGACGTTTCGAGCGCCCGTCGCGCTCATCTTCATTGTACAAGTAGCCTTACTGTCAAACACATGCCGTGTATTATATATTAAATCATTATTGTTTCTTTCAACAAATACATTGTTAATGCTTGTTGAAATTGTTTAATGATGTCAATCAATTCAAAACGAAGCGTTACTTTTCCTCCCAACAACTCCTAATCCTCTATAAAGCCCAAATTCGGCCGTGTCTTGAATATTGTTCCCACCTTTGGCGAGGGGCGTCGAAAGACGCTCTCTCCTCCTTGGAAGCCATACAGAGGCGTGCAATTAGACTGATAGGTGATTCTACCCTTACTGCATCCCTACAGTCACTAGATCATAGAAGAAGAGTATCTGCACTATCTCTCTTCTACAGGTATTACCATGGTCAATGCTCTGCCGAATTAAAATCAATTATCCTACCCAATGCAACATATTCACGGAACACAAGAGAAGCATCGTCCCAGCATCCCTATGCTGTTCAGATCACGACTAACAGAACTAATCAATTTCATTCTTCCTTTGTCCCCATGACCTCCCGTGATTGGAACAAGCTCCCTGCGTCTATCTTCCCCAAAACCTACAATCTTCAGACTTTCAAGTCTAACCTCAACAGGCATCTTCTCAGTTCCCGCAGTTGAGTTTCCCCTTTATGCTTCTCCTTTTGTTTTATTTTCTTCCTGGCTGCATGTGACTATTGGTCATTATAGGTCTTCGGACCTTATGCACCCATTCCAAAAAAAAAAAAAAAAAAAATCGACTATCGCGACACTACCATCTATATAACATTTGACACTTAGACTGTCCCGAAGAAGAGCACGACTAGCGCTGGACGGTAATGGATTTTCATTACCGACCTCGATAATGAAAAAAACCGGTTTTTCTCGAAAGTCGGTAAAAACCGGGTTTTCTCGAAACTCGGTAAAAACCGGTTTTTAACGTAAGTCGGTTTTTACCGAGTTTCGAGAAAAACCGGTTTTTACCGACTTTCGAGAAAAACCGGTTTTTACCGAATTAGAGGTTCGTTAACGCGTTTTCGGTAAAAAAATTTTACCGGTAAACCGGTTTACCGTCCAGCCCTAGCTAGAGGTGTGAAATGTAATACTTAAAGGTCATTTTTGATGACGCCACTATATGGTGGTTTTGATCAAAATAGACCAAACTAATGTGGTACTTTATTTGAAGCCTCACGCAAATAAGGCCCTATTAACCATAGTTTTGAATTTTGATATTTACGAGTCATTTTTTTATGATAATGAATAATTTTTCAATTGAACCAAATCAAAATAGGCCAAACTAATGTTCTTTATTTAAAGCTCTACGCTAATTAGACAATTTTAGAAAATTTCCCGATGTTATTTAAAAGCCTTCAATTTTGAAAGTTAATTTAAAAAAAGCACACGAAAAAAAAGACTAAAAAGCTTAAAATAAAAATAAAATAAAAAAAAAGATTTTTAAGTTGATTGAGAGTAAATTAAACGTGTAATTAATTGTAATTGATGAGAAATTGGGATTAATTATAAAGGGTTGGAGAGAGAGTGTAATCCAAGACGTGTAGTCTCTCCGGCATCTAGGCTCTCAATGCCACTTCACCCTTTGTCTCTTAGCGGCGCGCGCACCCCTTTACGTCATGGTCGCCGCAATTTCCAATATAATAAAATTTATAATTTATTTAATATAAAATTACAAAATAATTCTTTTGTATAATAAATGAATCTGATAATATTAATTAATATTTGTTAGAGACAAAATCACATAATATAAATATTCTCATATTTTTTTTATTTACATTGTTTTAATTAATTAATAAAGGTGGCTGATAGCCTATAGGGTATACAAACTAAAAAGAGAGAAATAATTTAATTGTTCTAGGGAGTTCAAATCATAGTTTTCTTAAAATTGACTTCTATTTTATTAGTAGGAAGCAAGGGCGGATCCAGAGGTGTTTATCGGGGAAGGGGGGAGGGGGTGGTAATCAGGTGTGACTGGTCGCAGAGCACACAATTTTTTCTTAATTTCGGTAATTTAATAGCGCATTCTGTACTCGTTTGTTTGCCAGAATATGAATACAAATCAAATTTTTAAGTATTAATTTTTAAAATTTTACATTAAAAATAAATTTTTTTTATTGAAAAAAATGCTTTTTAAAAAATTAGGAGGTGAATTACCCCCCCCCCCCCCCCACTTGTATCCGCCCTTGGTAGGAAGTCTTGAGTGCGTCTACTGGATAAATGGTGCACCCGCAAGAATGGAATCGCCCATTAATAATATCTCTTGGAAAGCAACTAAGATACACATTTGATTTGTGTTTTTCTCAATAGGATATATATTACTAAGAAACAATAGATTTTTCTTTTCCTTAGGAACAAAAAAAAAAAAAAGCATTTACGTCATTCTCTTTATAAAAGTTGCTATATTTTTCATTAAATAATAGCACAACCTATTCATAATAATAAGTCATAATTTACATTTCACATTGAAATTTATCATTCAAATTCAATATTTTTAGAACAATGTTCGAATTAAAACAGAACGTGAAAAAGACAATGACTCCTTAAGTATACCTCTCTATCAGTAGCGTAGCTAGGTGGGGGGAGCGAAGGGGGCGCTCGTCCCCTCCGCCCCAGGCGCATCAAACCTTTGGCGCCCCTCTATACCGACATAGGCGCCCTAAGGCATCTAAAATATAGCCCAGGGACGGTGATTTTATCATATTCTTTCCAAAGGAATTGTCCAAAAACACGGATAGTTTTCTTTTAAATTATAATATTACAACTTGAAAATGACGCCCTTGTTGAGCTTCGCCCCCTCCGCTCTCAAGGCTAGTTACGCCGCTGCTCTCTGTAATTCCAAGAAGAACCACAATAACTACCTAACGAGAATATTATAAATTTATTCTACAATATTTTCAAGTTAACGATAGTGCTTTTGTTTGTGTTAC
>JAKCPI010001533.1:0-43912 GCA_023213315.1 Euborellia annulipes
AATTAATACTTAAATTTGTATTTATATTCTGGTAATCAAGTACAGAATACACCTTTAAATTACCGAAAGTAAGAGAAAATTGTGTGCTGTGCAACGATCACACCTGATTACTCCCCTCCCCCCGAGAAACTCCTCAGGATCCGCTCTTGACCCTGACCGAAACGTCAGTGAGAAAGTAAAAAACAATAGCTGCTTCTAAAACAACCAAAATTCATTCACATTCACACACACATTCACACAGAATTTTCGACAACTCAGGCTATATAAGACTTTGTCGATATCCGTTATTAATTAATATACATATTGGGGGGTATATTGGGGGGTCCAGGCATCTAAATTAAACTTAAATTTATTTATATTCTCTCGGCCTAAAAGATATTAACCAATACCAATTTTAAAAATCTGGTGTGACAAGCACAGAAGACAACTTTCGATTGTGTTCGTCTCGACATATATTTAGTTTCCGGCGATATATTAGAATTCAATATGTAAAATTTATAAGTATGGGAAAATATTTGAAGGAGGTATATAGCTGAGTGTTGATAAACAAGTAGGTAGAATGAATGAGCAAGCAGCTAGTTATATTTCAATTTATTAACAAACTAGGGCCGACGTTTCGGTCACATATAGGACCCTCTTCAGGGCCAGGTTAATGTCTGGAAATGCATATAACTTGGCGAGGATTATATGCATTTTCAGACATTAACTTGGCCCTGAAGAGGGTCATATGTGACCGAAACGTCGGCCCTAGTTTGTTAATAAATTGAAATATAACTAGCTGCTGCTCATTCATTCTACTTAATTGATTATGGGAAAATATTTTTATATTTTGTTACCATGGCAACCATTTCTCCTATCTTCCCTATGAAGTACGAGAGTAAAGTGGTCTTCGGAATATTTCAATGGTAAAATGAGAATATACATTTGAAAGAGCATCTAAAAAATAATTGATCTTTGAATTTTAATCAAAATCGTTGGAGCGAATTTTAAGAAAATCTAAGAAAAAAAACTGAAAAAGTACATCCGTAAGGTATTTGTATTCTTTGGCCGATTTTGTTTAAAAGCTTATTTTCATGGTCCAGGGGGGTATAAAACTTAAATATAAAATTTCAACCTCCTAGCTCATTTCCTTTATGCTTAAAATTGAACACACACCCACCCACAGGCCATGTTGCGAAAACCACTTTTTTGGACTCAAGGGACCTCAAAACGTATATATCCATCAAAATTTCGACATCGAATTTTTGACATGAATCCAATATTTTCTCTCTATTAATTAACATATATAGAGGTAAGAGAAAGTAAAAATCTAAATATGTTAATTATTATTATAGTCAAGCGTGTTGAACGTCACCCGGCTGCCGCCGGTACTCTTGTAAATTTAACCCCTTTCAGCAGCCGAGAGGGAAAATTAAAAAAATATAGACAACCTTTTAGGAAAGAGAATTCACCTCACTAAAATCCTTAAAAAGAGCATCCCCAGAAACATAAACGAGAAACGAGAGTCGTTGAAAAAATTTGTTTTTTTCTACCAATACTCTTTAGAGTTTTTAAATTAGGAGAAATTTCCCTAACTGATAGAAATATGCCCAAATTTTGATACAAGTTTTAGAACAACAGATTGTGATTATAATATTGAACTTTATTTCAACCTAGGGAGGGATCAAGAGTAGGTGAGTGGGGGAGTGGGCAGGGGATAAAAATCGATCGACGTGACAGCCAGCCCTTAACTACTCTGCGTCAACAATTCAGTTGCTTCCCTCCAAATGGCATAAAATACAGTATTTGTTTCAATAAAAGTGGTAGTGGTAGTGCTGGTGGTTCTTCCCCAAGTTTTTTTTTTTTTTTCTCTCGTTACTATGGTGTACATAGCTGGCAGACGACAAATATTCAATGTGTGTAATTTGTTTTATCTTTACATTCTCTATGGGGGGTTGAAAGGTTAAAAAGGTTGATCATCATCCGGTAAATGTTTTCATCTTTTTTTTTTTATAAAAAAACACTCACACTTTTTTCACACATTCACACAGTATATTCGGCAAATTAGGCCATATAAGACTTTGACGATATCTGTTATTGATTAATATACATATTGGAGGTTCAGGCATTCTTATTTAAGCCATTTGGTATCCAATTGGCTTAAATAAAATCATCAGACTGCCTGGGGTCCGAACGCGCGACGTTTGGTATACGAGGTTAGCACGCTAACCCCTACACCAAGCCCCGTGGGCTGGTTTCATCTTAATAATAATCATTTACAATGTAGTATCTTGCTTTAAAAAGAATGTTTGGAGTTTGTAAATTTCCTCACGTGTCACGAATCGAAGAAGATAGATTGATTATATTTCTGAATTTATTAGAAATATGAAGTGAATTTTTCAATAATCGCTTAATAAATTGGATTAGTTAATTTAGAAAAATAGGGAGGGTATCTAAATGATCTCAGATGCCGAAAAAAGATCAACAAATCCGATTAGCCCCCGGGCTTGTTGTAGGGGCTAGCGTGCTGGCCTTATATACCAAAAGTCGCGGGTTCAGATCCCAGGCAGTTCGATGATTTTATTTAAGCCATTTGGATACCAAATTGCTTAAATAAGAATGCCTGGACCCCTAATATGTATATTAATCAATAACGGTTATCGTAGAGTCTTATATGGCCTAAGTTGCCGAAAAGACTGTGTGTATGTGTGTTTGAGTGTGAGTGGGAATGAGAAAAAGTGTGCAATCCGATTAGTCGACTCAAGATTATATACAAATGTTTTGTAGAAGTTTAATTGCGGTATAAATATGAGGAGAGGGAAAAGAAGAAGATTGAGCTTGTAGAAGAGAAAATCTGGAGTGACACAATCGAAGGTACTTCGATTGTGTTCACACCAGATTTTTTTGTGTGGACATATATTTAGTTTCCAACAATATAATAGAATTTAAATTCTAATCCTAACACAAACAGTAACTTCTCTCCGAATAATCATATGAAACACATGACAAATTTCTGATCCGTTAGATTTCTAAGTTATTATGTCGCAAACACCGACAATACAATTAGATATAAACTATTAACGGTAGGCTCTAGTTGAAACATAAAGTTTAGAAGAAACGCGAATTATTTACGGGAGCCCAGCTGAGAGACGTCTGCCCCACGCGACGTCATGTTCTGAACGAGGGATGAAATTTTTTAACATGGGAGATGCTTCCCATATCATTACCGAACTCTCCTTGACCTTACTATTGAATATAAAGCAAATTTTGCCCATAGCTGAATGTTGATATTCAAATAGGTAGAAAAAAATGAGCAAAGCAGCTAGTTATATTTCAATTTATTATCAAACCAGGGCCGTCGTTTCGGTCATATATGGGACCATCTTCACTCTCTCTCTCTGCCCATGGTATGTTAAAATTGAATTTTTTGGACATGGATTTTCAGCCCTGAAGATGGTTCCATATGCGACCGAAACGTCGGCCCTTGTTTGATAATAAATTGAAATATAACTAGCTGCTTTGCTCATTTTTTGAATTTAAAAAACAAAAAAATATTTTAACTGGCTGATATCTCATTATCGGTGCCCTTGTTGGTGAATATTGCAAACTTGAAGGGGAAATAAAAGTTATATTAATTATTACGGCCTAACAACATCCTGCTTTGTTATCATTTTCCCTACTAAACCACATCCGATGCAGCCTATCAAAAAATTTATATATAACAAAGATTTCTTATTTGCATTCAGTTGTTTGTCGTTGTCGTTGTTGTTGTTGTTGTTGTGATGCATTCGCTTTTTGCAACCCCATCGACCCAACACCGATGGCATTTCGAAACAAAAAAAACGCCCAATTCAACCCATGTGATTACCTCCTTGCGTGTTGAGGGTGTCACGTGCCAAATCGATGGAAGGGGAGGTCCTGGGGGATACCCAAAAATTATCAAGAGACCGTCACCAAATCCTATTCCAAAATTCCCTAAACACATTAAAGTTGCCAAATCAGTTGCCCCAGCGTCAGGGAGGATTTTTAAGGTAAATCGACCAATTTTGATTTTGATTTTTTAAGGACATTCTTTTTCTATCATTTTTACTTTCTCTTACCTCTATATATATATGTCAATATATAGAGAGAGAAAGTATTGGATTCATGTCAAAAATTCGATGTCGAGATTTTGATGGATCTTCACGTTTTGAGGTCCCCTGAATCCAAAAAAGTGGTTTTCGCGACATGGTCTGTCTGTGTGTCTGTGTGTGTCTGTGAACAAAATATCTCAAAAACGAAAAGAGCTAGGAGATTGAAATTTTATATTTAAGTTAGGCACCCCCCACGGGACGTGACACGAAGCTTTTGATCAAAATCGGCCAAAGAGTAGTCTACTAATACTTTACTGATGCACTTTTTCAGTTTTTTCGATTTTCTCTAAATTCGCTCCAACGTTTTTTTTTTTAATTCAAAAATCAATTATTTTTTACTTTTTTAGATTCTCTTTAAAATGTACCTGGTATATTCTCATTTTGTCAATTGAAGTCTTCTGAAGACCACTTTACTCCTGTACTCCATAGAAAAGATAGGAGAAATGGTTGCCATGGTAACAAAATATAAATATTTTCACATATAAATTTTACATCTTTCCGTACTGTCGGAAACTAAATACATGTCGACACAAAAAATCTGGTGTAACAAGCACAGTACACAACTTTCGATTACCGAATGTAAGAGAAAGTTGTGTGCTGTGCGCCAGTCACACCAGATTTTTTTATATTCAAAAGAATCAATCAAAATAAAGTTTATTAATTTCTAAATAAAATCAATCGGGAATGACTTCCTCAAAACTTTCTCGTATATTCTTTTGGAATTATGTGTGTGTCTATGTGTGTATGTGAGCACACACACAGACATAATGCCCAAAATGTGTTTTTTTTTTGACTCAGGGAGGTCTAAAACGTGGAGAAACATCAAAATCTCGAAGTCGAATTTTTTGACGATTACAATACTTTACTCTTTATATTCCAAAAATTCTCCAATTTCGAGACATTCCGATTTAAATGGAGAATACTGTCAACAATGAAATGAACAGGCCTAATAAAGTGCGAGCACCGAGTAGGGGAGACGGGGGCAGGTTGACACACTTTTTTATTCTCTCCAAAGTGAAGTGAAGTGAAAATAAGCTTTTCGGCCAAAAAGTACTAGTATTTTACTGATGTACTTTTTCAGTGACCGAAACGTCGGCTTGAAGTAATAAACTAAATAAACCTAGCTGCAATCGTTCTTTTCTTTATTCTTTACTAAAAGATCTACTCAGCTATCCACCTCACTAATTAATAAAACAGAAAGAAGAAAAAAAGACAAATGCTGACAAAGAAATTTCGCTTATCAGAAAGAAAATATTTCTCAATCAAAACCACTGTTGATATTTCCTTAATTCAATCAGATAAGATTTTATAAACAAAACACATTATTTATTCGATTTTTCGTGTCGACATATATTTAGTTTCCGCCGATATATTAAAATTCAAGTTGTAAAATTTATAAGCATGGGAAAATATTTATATTTATGGCAACTATTTCTCCTATCTTTTCTATGAAGTACAAGAGTAAGGTGGTCTTCGTTAGAGCGAATTTTGAGAAAATCGAAAAAAAGTGAAGTCAAAATCTCGACATCGAATTTTTGACATGAATCCAATACTTTCTCTCTCTATATATTAACATATATAGAGGTAAGAGAAAGTAAAAAAATCTAATTCAAATAATCAGGAATTCGCCATTGTTTAATACATTATTTATTATTTCGACCCTGTTATGCAATAGTGTGTCAAGTGCCGAAAAATTAAAAATTGAGTTAAGCACGGAATAATTGTTTCAAATGCTATAATTAATAGTATTTTTAAATGAAATATGTCCTAAAAAAATTTATATTTAATGTTACTTGCAATGACAAAAAAAATTATATATAATCCAATCAAAACAAAAAACTTTATTGTTAATTTTCTCAAATCTCGGTAGCTGGCGCTTGACACACTAATGCGAAACAGGGTTCAATTAAGGTGAGATAAGTTTGTGTTTCATTGGACATAATTTATAATAAGATGCAGAAGAAAGTAGCTAGACGTTTGATGGAAAAAGTAAAAATAAGTCATTCCAGGCCCGAGGGCTTGGTGTAGGGGTTAGCGTGCTGGCCTTCTATACCAAGGGTCGCGGGTTCGGATCCCAGGCAGTCCGATGATTTTATTTAGATACCAAATGGTTTAAATAGGAATGCCCTGGGCCCCAAATATATATAATAATTAATCAACGGTTATAGTCAGTCTTATATGACCTGAGTTGCGAAAAAACAGTGTGCATGTGTGTGAGTGCTTAAAAAAAAGTCCTTCCATGTAGGCAAATTAATAATTAACTAGCCAGGACGCCCCACTTTGGCGGACTTTGCTTCTAACCAGGGCCTTTATCGTGCCGAATGAAATGAAAAGATAATGCCTGGATGTTAGGCAACCTAAACAATTCCATTACCACATAAGCACTTGTCTCGAAAATAAATAAAAATTTAAAACGAAGAGATCGGTGGTTATAGTGATGATTGTAAAGGAGCAAGAGAAGAGAGATAATAAAAAGTTTATTATTTTCGTCAACGTTTCGATCCCATCCAACCAGGATCAGAAATTGTCAATTCATTGGACAATAAAGATGCATTTTAAAAAAATGTCATATTCATCTGAATGATAACTAATTAATCTTATTTCTTTTTTTTAAATTTCAGTTGGGTGAACCTGGATCAGGGCTGAGGAAGAGGGGCGCAATTCAAGATTTCCAAAAACTACGAGATCATTGTTTGAGTCAAGGCTCTCTATTCGAGGATCCGGAATTTCCTGCAGTTGATAGTTCCGTGGGCAGTGGAAACAGATCTAGATTCGAATGGCTTCGGCCGATGGTAAGTTAAATAATTAAAATCAAAATGTCCTCAGATATGAGTAGGATGGCAGGAAAGAAATAACAAAAATTTAATCAATCTTTATCTAATTTTATTTCGATTGCCGACGTTTCGGACGCAAATCCCGCCCTTCCTCAGGATTTATGATCAATGAGACAAATATGAATGACAAAATTGACAGAATTTGAAATTCATTTCTTTTTTAAAAACTTACAATTGATAGTTAATAAAATACAGATGGGCGTATTTTGTTTATTAACAATATAAAAACACAAATCACGAGTGTGAGATGCATTGTTTCTTGCTGTATATATTTGATACCATTCATTGACGCAAGCACCGCTCACGCCGTGCATGCCAAGGAAACACGTCACCCTTTTGATTTCAACAATTGTGAATTGTTATACCAAGTTTAGACTTGAGTTTGCCGAAATAATTGCTATAAACAAATACCGAAAAACGGCATGCAACTACAAAGACGACATTCAGGGCCTTAATACTTTGTATGAAAATATTTTGAATTTCATTAATTTATAATTATATTGGAAAAAAAGAAAGGGAAAAAATTAAGTGAAAATTTATAAAAAAATCTGGTGTGACTGGCGCACAGCACACAACTTTCTCTTACCTTCGGTAATCGAAAGTTGTGTACTGTGCTTGTCACACCAGATTTTTTGTGTCGACATGTATTTAGTTTCCGACAGTACAGTATATTCGATTTTCAAGATGTAAAATTTATATGGGAAAATATTTATATTTTGTTACCATGGCAACCATTTCTCCTATCTTTTCTATGGAGTACAAGAGTAAAGTGGTCTTCAGAAGATTTCAAAGACAAAATGAGAATATTCATTTTATTGAGAATCTAAAAAATAATTGATTTTTGAATTTTAAAAAAAATCGTTGGAGCAAATTTAGAGAAAATCGAAAAAAACTGAAAAAGTGCATCAGTAAAGTGCTAGTACTCTTTGGTCGATTTTGTTCAAAAGCTTCGTGTCACGTCCCATGGGGGTGCCTAACTTGAATATAAAATTTTAACTTGCTAGCTCTTTTCGTTCTTGAGATATTTTGTTCACAGACACACAGACAGACACACAGACAGACAGACCATGTTGCGAAAACCACTTTTTTAGATTCAGGGGACCTCAAAACGTGAAGATCCATCAAAATCTCGACATCGAATTTTTGACATGAATCCAATACTTTCTCTCTATATATATATTAACATATATATATAGAGGTAAGAGAAAGTAAAAAAAAAAGAAAGGAAATCTATTTAAATCTATTTTTGAAATAATCTAATTTAAGAACAAAATGCCTTTATATAATTGAAAAATAACAGTTAGATATACTAATACATTTAATGCGAAAGGCGTCAATGAATGATATCAAATAAATACGGCCAGGGCCGCAGACAGACTACGGGCTCCGGAGCTATTTACTAATACGGCCCCCCCCCCAAAAAAAAACAAAGTTTTTTCTAGTATGTAAAAGGCTATTGTTCACAATTTCTTAATAAATATTCTTCATGCCAACAATTTTTTACATAGTTTTTGACACAACTTTTGAAATAGTTATACATAGCTTACAATATTTATTTAAATAAAGTTATTTAAAAAAATTTTTCAAAGTTTCCTAAACAAAGAGTTACAATAATTTATCGAGGCCAGATCCGGACAGAGGATTTCCGGGAGAATCTGTGGGTATGGAAAATTTTTTGAAAATTAGTCTGTGAAATCTGCGTTTTTAGCTATCTTGAGTCGTGAAAAAGATTAAACTTGATTTGAGGATAAAAGGCCCGGGCCCCCTGAAGAAAAAAAATTACAAGAAAATAATTTGTTTTAATTGAAATTTTAACCATGAAAATTATTTTTTATTAGAATTTTAAGGTGGGAGCACAATGGGCCCCCGGGCCCCGGGGATATAGCCCCCCTGCCCCCCTGTCAGCGGACCTGTATACAGCAAAAAAACCATATGCATCTCACACCCGTGAATGTGTGTTTTTATATTGTTAATAAACAAAATACGCCCATCTGTATTGTAAGTTTTTTAAAAAGAAATGCATTTCAACTTGTGTCAATTTTGTCATGCATATTTGATCATAGGTCCTGAGGAAGGGCACGATTTGCGTCCGAAACGTCGGCAATCGAAATAAAATTAGATAAAGATTGATTAAATTTTTGTCTGATTTCTTTCCTGGCTGCCATCCGACTCATATGTGTTAATAGTTGAGCCATCATCTCTCAATATTATCCAAAATGGTCTTTATGGATTCAAAAATAACAAAATTGGGCAAGTGAATTTTTACTAAATATCTAAATCTATAAAATTTCAAAGTTCAAAGTGTCGACAATCTTGTTTTGCTGATACTAACACCGAGAATGTTTTTGTACACCCCAGCCTCATTTCAAACACAAAATGCTGACAGAATATTCTGATTTATTTAAAATTATAGAATAGAAATCAACAAGTACCTTTAAAAAGGTTGAAAATAAAAAGATAAGAATGAACATCCATTTCGACCTTTCTTCCTCTTTTTTTTATTCTTTATGAATATGATGACAATAGTGCGATTCCAATTAAGAACGGCGCCCTTTTGAGGGTGTGGCTAACTGGGTCGAACGTCTATTTTTAACACCTCCAATTCAACAGAGAATAAGATAAATGTTTTTACGTTGGAGAGTAGGCCTCTAATATTATTAGTGTAATTTTTTTTTATTAATATAAAAATTAAATTTTCTCAAAAGGCAACTAAAGCGCATTTTCCGAGGGATGGATAGATAAAATAATTAACGTGGTTGCTAATCTTTCCAGGTTATCTTAACCAAAAGATAACGATACTACAAATATCATCAGAGTCGCAGGGGAGAAATCCCCAAAGCCCGGACCCTTTAAACTATCATTGTTTTATTTGCTTTGACATTTCGATCCCGGTCGGATCCATCTTCAGAGCTATTGTGCAAAGGAAAAAATTAATTGAAGAATATGATATGTTGCTCAACTCATTCTCGGTTTTTATGCTTTGTACAATTGCTCTGAAGATGAATCCGGCCGGGATCGAAATGTTAGCATGTGGGAGCATATTACAAATGAAATATAGCCTAGCTGCTTTCTTTTTTTTATCATTTATCCAACAAATATTTAGAGTTGGGGGAATTTATTGAAAATAATTTGTATTTCATTAGTAATTTAGGATGAACAGGCGTCAGTCCGTGCGACGGGCCGGCCTGTACTATTCCTTCCCGGTCGCAAAAACCCATGAATGACAAATTCCGCCGACCCCGCACTGCGGGAATAATCAGGCGAAGAAAGAAGAAGAAACGTAATTTAAGATATAGGTAGGTTTAAAGGGGGAGGCTCCTCTCTGTTTGCGTTCCAAAATTTTATCAAAATATTTATCTTGAAAAATGAAATAATTCTTATATTAGAGTGAAAATTAAACAATTAATAAATGTGCTTTGAATGAGATGCAACCATTTCGACGCGTTTAAATATTTATCTTTTGATAATCAAATAGGTAGAAATAATGAGCAAGCAGCTAGTTATATTTCAATTTATTAATAAACCAGGGCCGACGTTTCGGTCACATATGGGACCATCCTCAGGGCCAGGTTAATGTCTGAAAATATATATAATCCTCGCCAAATTATATTGGGCATACATAATTAAACGTAGCTCAATCAGGATATGGTCTCAAATTTTATTATTATCATACCATGGACAGAGAGTGAATGACTCTGATTGAGCTACGTACAATTGTGTATGCCCAATAGGGTGGCCGCAAAAAACAAATTTTTTTAATTTCTTTCGGCCAAACATCCTAAAAGTTGTCTTTTGGCTAGAAAATGATAATGGCAAAGTTTTAGCTAAATTGGGTAACGTTAACCCGTGCCTGCATCGGGGTTAAAATTTTGAAAAAGTGCGATTTTATCTAAAAATTCGCAGTTTTTACTTCATAAAACGAAAACAAAGTATCGTAGAAAAATTAATCTTGGCTCATTTCATAGCAAATTTAATTCTCTTGACGTTTTATAATAACCATTTTTTCATTAAAACTTATAGAGAAAAAAAGGTTTTGTGTAATTAAAGTAGAATGGTTGTATTGTTTTTGAAAAATAAGTGGAAAATCAAATATAGAGGGAGGGGGGGGGGAGGGGTTGGTAAATTAGGGGGGGTTTTGTGGGGGGGGGGGGGAAAAATTATTGCTCTTTCTGAAAAATAAGTGGGAAATCACAATATAGACCATTCGATATAACATTTTGCCGGGAAAATATCCCGAAGGGAATGAAATTTTCACTACCCCATACTCTAGAATGCCAATCCTAAATTTTCGACCTCGAGGACCG
Source organism: Euborellia annulipes (assembly GCA_023213315.1). Taxonomy (NCBI): domain Eukaryota; kingdom Metazoa; phylum Arthropoda; class Insecta; order Dermaptera; family Anisolabididae; genus Euborellia; species Euborellia annulipes. Next base: position 11,251 of record JAKCPI010001533.1, read on the forward strand.
TGTGGGGGGGGGGGGGGGAGGGGGACAAAAACCTCAAAAATTTGAGAAATCTTCAGGTTTTTGCTTATATCTCGTAAACTATTTATATTTTGTCAAATTGACCGGCCGTATTTCGGTTAGTATTGAGTCTACGAATTCGTTTTATGTACCAAATTTTAGCAAATCTAATGCTCTTCAACTTTGTATTGTGCTATATTTCACAAAATATAAATAGTTTACGAGATATAAGCAAAAACCTGAAGATTTCTCAAATTTTTGAGGTTTTTGTCCCCTCCCCCTCCCCCCACACGGTCCTCGAGGTCGAAAATTTAGGATTGGCATTCTAGAGTATGGGGTAGTGAAAATTTCATTCCCTTCGGAATATTTCCCCAGCAAAATGTTATATCGAATGATCTATATCAGTGGTTTCCAAACTTTATGTTACCACGCCTCCCTTAAAAATATTTAATCTTATGACGCCCCCCCCCCTCCCCCATTTTATAAAATAATACAAAAACAAAAATTTTTAATGCTAAAAAATATAATTTTATATTAAAGCGGAGTCAAAAAAAAAATTCATAGTTATTGAATGAAAATTTTGAATGAAAAATTACAATTATAATTTTGAAATTAAAATTTTCTTTTATTCTCGCCTCCGGCTCTTAAGAAGGCCGAAACGTCACAATAATTTTGGCTGCATATGACTAGGAATTTTTTTTTTTTTACTCCGCGAGAATAAATAAAAAAATATTTTTTTTATTTATTCTTATTTATATTAAAACTAGCAATCATTTGGAAAATTGGTCCTGGTGGCCAATATTCGCCCCTCCCCTTAGGCTAGTTATTTTATTTTGAAATTATTTTATTTTAATTTTAAACCCTTAATCCACCCCTGAGTAAAAGTATATTAAAGTAATTTGATTAACAAAAATATAGGCCAAATAGGAAGAATATAATGGTAAATAATGGCCCTCGGGCTTGGTGTAGTTGGTAGCGTGTCTACCTTCTATACCGAACGTCGAGGGCTCGGACCCCGTCCGAAATGGATACCAAATGGCTTAAATTGAAATGCCTGGACCCCCAATATTTATATTATTAATTAATAACGGGTATCGTATAAAGTCTTATATGGCCTGAGTTGCCGAAAAGACTGTGTATGTGTGTGTGTGTGTGTGTGTGTGTGAATGTGAGTGTGAATGAGAAAGTGTTTAAAAAAATAAGATAAAAAATAAAAAATAAAAAACAATTTTTTTTTAAATGACCCCTACACTCCCCCTCCCCCTTTCAACAGCTTATATTCACCCTCTACCCTTAGTGAAATGCAAAATATTTAATTTCATATTCAAAAGAATCGTTTTTCGCAGTCAAATTATTTGTTTCTATCATTTTTTTTTTCAACGATAAAATGCATAATAATTACCTTTAATAAGACTCTCAAGAGGGTGTGTTGGCTGACGGAGAGGTCAGGGTGGGTTACACTATATTAATTATTCACTTTGATTCACTTTAAACACAAAAAAGATAGCAGCGCCTGCGAGCCCGGCAACGCACTCGACTAGACTGAACGAGAGAAACTTGTCTCTTATCTCTTTGTATAGGAATAAATAGATGAAAATAACAATTCCCTTTTTATTAAAAGTAAAAAAATACCTTTTGCTCTAATCTAACTATATTTAGAACTGGAAAAGAATGTCAACAAGTGATTTGGAATATTCCAAGGCCTTTCTTAAATAATCAACCCTTCACTCCCCCCCCTAATCAAAATAATAATCAAAGCTATTTTTTGAATGTTTTCTATTTATTTGGCTTCGATTTAGCTAAAATAAATTTAAAAAACATACTTTCCAATTTTTTAACCCCTAATCCAATCCTAATAAATAAAATAATTAACAATGCTATCACCTTCGGGGGAGCTTCGCGTCTAGTCAGAAAAAAATTAAAACCCTGAGAAACTTCCCTGGATCCGCCTTTGGGTTTTACACATAGTATAATTTTCTAGAATGAGTCTTACTTTAGGCCAGTGGTTTTCAAACTTTATGTTACAACGCCTCCCTTAAAAATATTTAATTGTATGACGCCCCCCTCCCCCTCACACATTTAATAAAATAAAACAAAAACAAAAATTTTTAATACTAAAAAATTTAAATTTATATAAAAATATTTTTTTTATTTATTCATATTTATTATTTTAATTAAAAACTCCGTCCCAGAATCATCCGTAATTTTTAATTTTTTTGAGATACGTCACTACGTGATGCAAGCGACGATATATCAAAATCGAAATGCTAATTTGTAAATATCACTAAATCTATAAGTTTTAATGAAAAAATGGTTAATATAAAACGTCAAGAGAATTAAATTTTCTATGAAATGAGCCAAGATTCATTTTTCTACGATACTTTGTTTTCGTTTTATGAAGTAAAAACTGCGAATTTTTAGATAAAATCGCACTTTTTCAAAATTTTAACCCCGATGAGGGAGGCACGGGTTAACGTTATCCAATTTAGCTAAAACTTTATCCATTTATCATTTTCTAGCCAAAAGACAATTTTTAGAATGTTCGGCCGAAAGAAATTAAAAAATTTTGTTTTTTTTTGCGGCCACCCTAATGCCCAATATAACTTGGCGAGGATTATATATATTTTCAGACACTAACCTGGCCGTGAAGATGGTCTCATATGTGACCGAAACGTCAGGCCTGGTTTATTAATAAATTGAAATATAACTAGCTGCTTGCTCATTCTTTCTACCTATTTCAATCAACTTCTATCAACACTCAGCTATATACCGCCTTAACAGTGGCGTAACGTACGCCCCCGCAGACCCCGCGATGCGGGGGCCCCGACCTTGGGGGCCCTCAGAGCTCCGGTAAAAAAGGTAAAAAATTTAATAAAAATTTCTCTTTGAGAGGGCCGAACCCTCAGGGTTCAGGGATATACGGTATTTTAAAAATATTTTTTGTATGGTCTAATAATGGGGCCCGAAATAAAACTTGCGGGGGGGGGCCAGCTAAAAAACGTTACGCTAGTGCTCCTTAATAAATTTAACCTTTGGATTTATCAAATTTTACAGCATATCAGTATATATTAATATAATTTAGAAATGAATAAGAATGGTAAAAATTTTACGAGCTACTCACCAAATGAAGGAATTCCGAAGATAAAAACGTCCAGTGTGGATTGGAGGATGCTCACTGGATCGGCCACTCGACCTGACTGTCGAACACACACAAGATAGGGAGGTCAGAAGCCGTTCTGAACCTGTAACAACAAGAAACAAAGAATGTAGAAAAGTATATCAATATATATTCTTGTTTGTGTGTTGTGTAATCATAAAGAGATTATTAGAACATTTTCATTTTGAAGAAAAAGCAAAAAAAAAAAAATTTATTAAAATTTATTTATTTAGAAATAGGTACTCAAATTTGGCCAAAATATATTTAAGGTGCGCGTCTCGAAAAGTCGTTAAAAAGCTTTTGACTACCGAGTTCCTCTAGGCGGCAAGAGATGGCGTTAGTGTTCCCCATAGGAAAACAAGGGACAAATTGCATATCATTCTAGACTTTCCAGCTAATTAATTAAAGGCAAAAAATTAATTATTTTTTAACACAATGATTACTAATTTAATTATCTACAACTAGGGTCCGACCGAAACAAGATTTTCAGCCGAAACCGAAACCGAATATCGGTCAACCTTTTAGTTTCGGCCGAAACCGTAACCGAAACCGAAACTTGTATTTCCTATAAAAAAAAATTTATATTTTTTTTTTTGAAATTTTTTTTCCCCTCCGTGAAAATCATTTTACCTTTTTTTTTTAGGGAGACAAAAATTTTTTTTCTCCTTCAAGCGCAAATCATTTTGAACATTTTTTTTTTAAGACTCAAGTTTTGGTTGGCCGAAAGTTTCGGCTACTTTTTGGCCGAAACCATGATTTTTGGCCGAAACTGGCCGAAACCGTAACCGAAACCGAATATTCGGTCGGTTCCTATCTACAACTTATAGAGCGCCTTTTTTTTAAAATATCTTTTATTTAATGCGATTAATCTAAAAAAAAAATTTTTTTTTTCGAAAATCAAAAAAAGGGCTTCTATAAGTTGTAGATATTTTAAATAGCTTTAATTTAAAAAAAAATTGAGGTCGATAGCTTCTAAATTGTGGCCGCTGGAAAGTCCCAAAATTAGCACCCTGAGACGCGCACCTGTAAGGACAAAAGATAAATATATTTTTTCTTTATTGCTTTTAGCTGCCTTGAATATCCTCACTACTCATTACACATTCAGCCACTCCTTCTGAAATTATATTTAATTTAATTAATTGTTTAATTTTGTACAGTTTATATACTCGTAAATATATTGTGAAATATTTTATTTAAAATAATATAGAATTTTATAAAAAAATCAGAGCCCTTGGGGGGAGGGAAAATGCCCTCTCTACCCCCCACTGGGCTCTCAACAGCAGTGGGGTGAAATGGAACTGGGCCGCGGCCCCTTAGAATCCGGATATTTTATTCTCAATATATCATTGCTGAAACACTGGACCAATAGAAAATCACGATAGATAGACTTTACTTTCGCGCCAATATATTATATGTAATATAGAAGGGGGACCACACTTGGTGATACTTAGGAGCCGTATTGAAAAATGCAAAAATTTTTAAGAGCCAAATCGGAAAAATTCGCCCCTTTGCACAACCTAAGTTTTCCGCCTTGCGGCAAATTTTGTTTTTGCTGAACCAAAGTTTTACGCCCTGCGGAAAAATTTTTTAAATTTTTCCGCCATGCAAAGAATTTTGATTTTGCGGAACCAAATTTTTTTTTTTTAATTGAGCTAGAATTTTCCCGGGCCGCTGTGACTTCCCAATCCACGCTACACCTATTTAATATTATAAACGCCTAATAAAAAACAAACAAAAAATATACCTTTCAATTTGAAATTTAAACAAAACAAATTAATTTAACAAGTTACGCCCATGTCCAGGGGCCAGATGCCATTGTCGGGAGGCGCTAGCCCTTTTCGGCTACAGAGGCTAAAGCCGCGCTTGGGCATTGTTTAACCCAGGAGATGGACAGCTCAATGGGGAGAAATTCCACAAGTTTTTGGTTTATTGTAATTTAATATCAATTTTTTAAATAAATGTTATGATCATAGGCCCTGATGAAGGTCGTGATTGGCGACCGAAACGTCGGCAAATAAAAAATTAAATAAAATATTTTTTTTATTTAATCTTCTGGCTGCAAAGTTGCTGTGAATTCCTGAGTCACTATATACCTCTGGTACAAAATGTGTATACAATATTAATAAAAGATGAATTATAAATTGTGGAGTATTAAAAATAGGAAGCGAGTGTTCGAACTAAATAACAAGCTTGTTGTATGATTTGATTCTCTTATGCACGTGACAATCAAGTTCCAAGAATACCTTGGTTCCAAGTAAAATGGATATTCTTAGAAAAAAATATTAGTTAAAAAATGTTAAAATGATAGAAGAGATTTAAATAAGAAATAAAATTTTTATCAAATACAAATCTATATAGTAGAAAATTTTAGGAAACAATTTTACAAGAGAATAGAGAGAGTCAGACTAATTAAATTAAATATAAATACCATTGATAATAATTCTGAGTCGACCCCGCAGTGTGAGACTAAGACGAAGAAAGTGACGACCATTAAAATTAATAATCCATTATCCGAAAGCACTAATTAAAACACTGATGAACACTAATAATCACAAAATAAAAAAAAACTTTTAATAAATAACGCGAATATACAGTGATTGGATGGCGCGTAAAAAGCCAACTGACCTGAACTGACTCAAAGATGGTTTCCCTTTCTCCTTTAAAAATGAGGGGAATTCAGAAAGGGGTAGGGGAAATGGCGCGTAGAATGAATGAAGGCATTTTTTTTTTTTAATCTGATGTGATGTTGCACAGCACACAAATTTCTGTTAGCTTCGATAATTTAAATTTGTGCATATATTTAGTTCTGGGTAGTATGGTATATTAGAATCAGGGGCGCCGGAACGAATTTGAATCAGGGGGGGCAAAAAAAATTTTTTTAGAAAATTAAAATAATTTAATATGTTTAAATAGTATAAAACAAAAACAAATCTACTATAAAACTTTAAAAATTTTAAATAAAATCATAAGTTTAATAAAATTAAAATTTTAAAAAATTTGATAGTGATTTCAAAAATTTTTGGAAAAAATTTGGAAAAAAATGAATTTCTTACTCTTTTAATTTTTTTTAATTTAGAAGATTTTATTTTTCAAAAGAAAAAATATATTATTTTAAAAATCATTTTTCATCACCTATCATTTTTAAAAATAAATGAAATAAAAGAAGAAATTTTGCCCCCCTCTGTCCCCCCCTGTAGGTTGCCAGGGGGGGGGGGCAATGTACCCTTGCCCCCCCCAGTTCCGGCGCCTATGATTAGAATCAGGGAGGTATTAGAATTCATATGTAAAATTTATAAACATTAGGCAAAAACGGAAAAATTTAGATTAAAAAAAAATTTATTGAAAATTTTTCTTTGAGAGAGCCCGGGCCCTCGGGGTTCAGAGATATATGGTATTTAAAAATATTTTTGTTTAGAGGAGGGAGATATTTAAAAATGAGTTGCCCCCCCCCCCCCCAAAAAAAAAAAAAAATTCATTCTGGTACAAAATGTATATAGGCCCCATCTTCTAGAGACACGCCAGGCCCCATATTGTCTCGGTACCCCCCTGGATACTATGCAACATAAATGAAATAAATAAAAAAAAAAAGATAATAGTAAGAATGAAAAAAAAAGTGCAGGAGATGGATTTGAACTCGCGCAGGCTTGGTTAAAAGAGGATGGAAAAAAGAAATGTTGACTACTTTAACGATTCACCCATCATTGACTTCTTAAATATATATAGATAAATAGGCCATATAAGAAACATTGAATGTAAAAGCTATCAAAAAAATTTTAATATATTCCACATATGATATATCATTTTTTACTACGTTTTATGCAGATTAATAATTTATAATCAAAAATTTTATAGGATGCATAGTTTGCAACTTATTCAATGGCAAACGTACACATTGTGAATGCCTTAATGTAATTAAACCATAAACTCTATTTAACAAATGATACATGTTTATAATTCTTGAATTCCCCCTGATTCCAAATAACTAAACATCTTTTAATTATATGATCTAATTTGGGAGTTATTGGCGATGAAAGTTAAGCTTATTTTCGACCTTAATGACATCAACACTCAATTCTATATTATCGAATATATATATTTAGCATTGTCTGATTAAAACCAAATTTTTACCAGAGATTTATAATTAAAAAATGAGTTTTTTTCTAAAGTTTCATTGAGATTGGTAAAGAAATAAATAAAATATTCACTATTTTGTAAATTGAGTTTTAAAATTTGGTTCTGCGATGCAAGAAGGCAGCCGCTCCATGAACCGCTCTCTTTACCCATCCGGGATCCCAATTTTTAAAAATCAATTTACAAAATAGTGAATATTTTATTTATTTATTTACCAATCATCATGAAACTTTAGAAAAAAAACTCATTTTTTAATTACAAATCTCTGGTAAAAATTTGGTTTTAATCAGACAATGCTAAATATATATATTCGATAATATAGAATTGAGTGTTGATGAGCACGGTGAAGCTAGCGGCCAATTTCTGGCGGCCGATTTTTAAATGGCAACGTCGCATTAACAGACGCGCAGGCCATGTTAACTAATGTTAAAATATTATTTATTACAAATTAATTGATATCTCCTTAATTAGTGGATGTATAGGGATGAAAATTAGCATACATACACAGAATTAAATGCTGAATCGAAATATATAATTAAAATTAAGATAAAACCAGTGAATATAAATAAAATTAAGATATAGAAAAAAATAAATAACTCCTAAACTAAAAGAGGTGCCCAAACGAAAAAATTAGGCTAAATAGAGGATTAAAATCTGAATAGAATGATATATATATTAATAGGGTGGCCCCCGTCGGAGGGGGTGAAAAAAAATAAAAACTGATTTTTTTAATCAGATGACTTAAAAAAAAAATTAATTACTCCTAAACAAGGCGAGGTGCCCAAACAAAAAAAAATTGCATTTGATAGAGAATTAAAAGACGAATCCAATGATATATAGATGAATAGAGTAGCACCCGTCGGAGGGGGTGAAAAAAAATAAAAACTGCTTTTTTTAATCAGATGACTTTAATTAAATCAATTAATTACTCGGAAAGTAGACGAGGTGCCCAAACGAAAAAATTACCATTAATTAGAGAATTTTAACCTGCATGCACTCATATATAATTATTAAGGGTGGCCCCCGTCGGAGGGGGTGAAAAAAAATAAAAACTACTTTTGTCAAATTGATGATATAGGTAGAAAATAATTTATAAGTCCTTTTATTCTTATAGTTAAATAAAGTTTCGAATAAAATTTTATAAAAGCATAATAAGACCAATTTGGCAATGATTTCAAATGCTGGGAGAGCATCAATTTGTTTTTTCAAATTCGATCTGCGCCCACAGTGCAGCCAGGGCCATGTCGCGAAAACCACTTTTTTGGATTCAGGGGACTTCAAAACGTGAAGATCCATCAAAATCTCAACATCGAATTTTTAACATGAATCCAACACTTTCTCTCTATATATATTAACATATATATAGAGGTAAGAGAAAGTAAAAACATTTGAACTGCTGGACAACGCGTTTCTCCTCTCTCCGTTGGTTAGTTTGGCGGGGATCACCAGAGGGCAGCATCTCTCCACTTTGTTTTGTCCCTGCCCAAGTGGGAGGGGTGAAATCTTTCCTCCCCCACCTCCACTGGACAGCCAGCCGCTTTCTCCCGCCTGATTCTTTTTTTTCCAATCTCCAACTATAAAATCTATTTTTAAACCAATAATAAAAATCTGGTGTGACTGGCGCACAGCACACAACTTTCTCTTACCCTTCGGTAAGAGAAAGTTGCGCACTGTGCTGGTCACACCAGATTTTTTGTGTCGAGATATATTTAGTTTCCGATAGCACCTTAGTTTCAAACTTGCATTTTAAATGTTGACTGCTTCAAATAAACTATGGTTATTTTTCAAAATTTTAATCTCATATTTGGACATTTTATACACAATATAGAATCGTAAATAAATACAAAATTTCATAAGAATTGGAAAAAAAATTTTTAAATGCTTAAAAAGTTTCAAAGGGGACCCCCTTTTGAATCGAAATTAACATACAAATCCCTATAGGAAATTAACATTAGGTCTATGAGAGAAGGCGGAGAGACAGGCGATAATGTTTGCAAGTGAGAGAGAGAGAGATATATATGTTTTCTCCTAAGCAATTAAAGACACAAATAAAATAAAAAATAAATGGGAATTTAAATAATAATTGATTTTTAATCTAATAAAAAGAAAAAGTTTTAAATTCGGTTACCATGGCAACCAGTTCTATCTTCCCTATGAAGAACAAGAGTAAAGTGGTCTTCAGAAGATTTCAACGGCAAAATGAGAATATACATTTTAAAGAGCATCTAAAAAATAATTGATTTTTGAATTTTAAAAAAAATCCTTGGAGGGAATTTTGAGAAAATCGAAAAAAACTGAAAAAGTACATCAGTAAAGTACTAGTACTTTTTGGCCGATTTTGTTCAAAAGCTTATTTTGAGATTCTTCAAAGGTACCTAAGTTAAATATAAAATTTCAATCCGCTAGCTCAACTCCTTCATGCTAAAAATCTGTCCACACACACACACACACAGACACACATACACACACACACACACACACACACAGACCAATTTGCGGGACCCACTTTTTTGGACTCAGGGGACCTCAAAACGTGAAGATCCATCAAAATCTCGACATCGAATTTTTGACATGATCGCAATACTTTCTCTCTATATATATATTACATATATACATAGGTAAGAGAAAGTAAAAAGCAATAAAATAAAAAAATTGATTAGAAAAAAGCGATATAAATGCCATCTCAAAAACATTAGCTCCAAGAATTAATATTCAAATAAGAGATAGTAAAAATTTATAAAAAATAAATACTGTAATTTTTTATATGAATAAAAATAGATTTTCATTGAAAATTAAATTAAATAAGTAAAAAAATAGAAATATTCATAATACGTATATTTAAAATACACAGAGCCTCAGGGGGGTGTCTAACTTAAATATAAAATTTCACCCTATTAGCTCAATTCCTTCATGCTTAAAATTGAACACACATAGGCAAGAGAATGTAAAAAAAAAAAAAAAAAATAGGGGGGCCGTGAGAGATTTATTTGGTTTCCAACGGGGCCGCGACTCAAAAAGTTTAACAAGCACTGAACTAAAGGTCCCTTTAGGATAGATTTTATTATTTAATATATTTATGAGAAATAAGCATCTCTTTGATTGAAGACAAACTATTTTGAAATTTTATTTTTTCTCAAAAGGATTGAATTTTCTATAGGTGAATATGCAGTCTTTTATTCTTATAGTTGAAAAAAGTTTCGAATAAAATTTTATAAAAGCATAAAAAGATGAAATCAATCAATTTGGCAATTATTTCAAATGATGGGAGAGCATCAATTTGTTTTTTCTAATTCGATCGGCGCCCAGACTGCAGCCAGAGAGCCTCGCTTCACTCTTGTCTAGGCTTTTTTTCACGCGCAGATTCGCTTTTCAAAAAGTCGCTATATCTCTCTTATTTTTCGTTGGATTTGTGGAAAAATGCAAAACTGGTCTTTTCAATGAATTATAAAGCTATAGACATTTTTTTATTTAACTACGACCACATAAAATGGGGGTTTATTAATTGCCTTTTACATATTAAAATTTTAACTGCCTCTTTCATTTTCTAATTATCCTAATTTATTGTTTTTTAATTAAATAAACACATTTAGGCCTTGATATTGATTGAATAACTTGGTATATAAAATATTCAAGCAAAAACAATGAAATTTTAGTCTCAAAACGTTCTGAAAATTATTAAAAATCGATTTTCCAAATTTATTTTGACATAAGCTTAATAATTTTTACTTTCTCTTAAAATTCAAAAATCAATTATTTTTTTGATGCTGTTCTCATTTTGCTTTCAAAATTGTTTGAAGGCCACCATGGGCGTAACTAGAGAATTTGGCTGGGGGGGGGGGCATGAGACCAGCCATCCTCCGGAGGGCCTGGTATTTTCTCAATTTTTCTTGGGACAAGGGCTTTCTGGGGGGGAAGACCCCCCGGCACCCCCTAGTCAGCGGCGTAACCAGCCTTTGAGGGCGGGGGGGGGGCGAAGCTCAACTGGGGCGCCGATTTTCCAGGGGGCTCCGCCCCTGGACCCCTTGCTCGCCTTCGGCGGGCAAATTTCTTGCATCCTCTAATTTCCTCAGCGAATTTGTAAAACAAATGAATTATTTACATGTTTTTTAATGACACCTGTATGATTTTGTTTTGCTTTTACGAAAAATGTCGTTTTCTTCTGTGATTATTTCAAAAACTATTCAGTTTTCGGAAAAATATCAAAGAATAAAAACTTTTTAAAATTGAGTATTTTATCATAATATAACAAAGAAATTGAAAATTTCGAAATTTCTGAAAAAACTTATTAGGTAAAGTACTACTTTCAAGTGACGTATTTACTCCAAAAGTTGATAGAAATCTACAATTTTAGTGTAAAGAGCATATACCAAATTTCATCGATCTAGCTGCTTTGGTTTTTAAGCAATCGTGTTCACACACACACCCAGACGTAATTCCAAAAGAACATACGAGAAAGTCTCGGGGAAGTCATTCTCCGTATTTTTTTTTTTAACACACACTTTTTTCCCATTCACACTCACACTTACACACACATGCACACAGTCTTTTCGGCAACTTAGGCCATATAAGACTTTGACTTTGAAATTTGGTATCCAAATGGCTTAAATAAAATCATCGGACTGCCTGGGATCCGAACCCCCGATTAGAGCCCTGCACGGGTACGGGTTGGCCCAGGCGGACGGGCATGCAAATTAAATTTTATTTAATTTTATTTAAAAATTGCTAGACATTCGTTCATTCATTCACTAAATCTCGGGCGGGTTTGAAAAAATCCCGGGCGGGCTCGGGCGGGCCTGAAGAATGGTAAAAGCCCTTTCATTTTGAGAAAATCGAAAAAAACTGAAAAACTACATCAGTAAAATACTAGTACTTTTTGGCCGATTTTGATTAAAAGCTTATTTTCACGGTCCCGGGGGGTGTTTAACTTAAATATAACATTTCAGTCTCAAAGCTCAATTCCTTCATGCTTAAAAAAGTTTTGAATTTCAAAAAATTAAATATTAAGGCTTATATGAATCCTGAGTAAATCTCCACAGCCATAAAACATCAAATTAAGGCTTATAAATTTATATTGCAAAATAAAAAAAATTTTAATTATAAAGCCTCTATATACGTTATTTATTATTTTTGGAATTAAATTCATTTAAAATAGTCGAATTCAAGTTGTAATATAATTTTAAAAGAAAACATTCAATTTTTTAAGACAATCGATGAAAAGAATATGATAAAATCACATACGCTGGGCTATATTTTAGAGACCGTAGGGCGCCTATGCCGGTTCCGGGGGGCGCCAAGGGCTCGATGCGCCTGGGGCGGGGGGGGGGGGGGCTCGAGCCCCCCCTCGCCCCCTGGTTACGCCACTGCCCCTAGTTACGTCCATGCAGGTGTGGTCAAACTTTTATCTATGAAGGGACTTTTGTTTAAAAATGAGGTTTTTCGAGCAAAAACCCAATTTTAGAGTTAATTACTCGGGATTTTTTTTATTCATTCGATTAGAGGTTTTCTTCCCGCACAAATTGACATCACATTTTGTCAGCACGGTGAAGCTAGCGGCCAGCGAAAGCAGAGAATTTGCTTTTTTTAAATATTTTAGTGGGACGACGCACAGTGGTTCCTTTCGCTTCAAAAGTGGCCACGCGAAAAAAAACACGAAAGTCAACCTAATTGAAAAACGTTCTAGGATAACAAACTAGAATGTTTGCTGGTTTCAAAACTGTATTTCTTTTTAAAAACAACTCAGCCAGTGCCGAGTTAAAGGTCCTTAAAGTTGAGCAAATCTCAACACTGAATTTTATGCTCTTTTTTGCATGAAATCAAGAATTTTTTTCGAGGGGAAATAATTGTCCAAATTAAATAATTTTTTTACCAAATTATTCAGCGATTTCTCTAGTTTCAAAATAATTTTTATGTTTTTACTTTCCTTATTAAATTATATTGTTTTTAAGGCCCTTTGTAAAAAATAAAAAATACTCCAAAAATTTTTTAAATCACTCTTTTTCATTGATGGTTTTAAATTACTTTAAAAATTGGAATATACCAGAAGATAGCCAAAGAGTTAGGGAAAATGGTCCAATAGTCATCTTTTGCCACTTTTTGCCCTTTTGGGAGTTATAGGCCGGTAAAGTCGGAGCGCGCGCATTTTCAATAGGCTTTCTCTTCATTTATACCACAAGTTAATTCTATTTTATCAAAATAAAAGCAAATATGATTAAAAGATATCATTTTAAATAACTTTTAAGTTGTTTGCTATTCGATTATTGATGCGTTATACCCAGCAGAGAGGTTTTTCATTTACCTGACTTCGCTCAGGAAAACCTACTCTTCATTGTTTATAAATTTATACATTTTTGCTTAAAAAATATTTAAAGACCTGAAACAAAATCGGAACAAAAGTACTAGTATTTTACTGATGTACTTTTTCAGGTTTTTTCGATTTTCTCAAAATTCGCTCCAATGATTATGATTCAAATTCAAAAATCAATTATTTTTTAGATGCTCTTTAAATTCTCATTTTGTCCCCCAAAATTCTTTGAAGCACACTTTACTCTTATATTTCATAGATAAAGACGCAAAAAATCAGATGTAGTAAGTACAGAACACAACTTCCAATTATCAAAGATAAGAGAAAGTTGTGTGCTCTGCGACCATTCACACCAGATTTTTTCTTAAATGACATTAAAAAAACGTGATTTAAAAATTCTACCGTTCAAAATAGTAATTATATCAAATATAAAAAAAAAAATCGCTTAAAAAAAACTTTTATATTTTTGTTTTCCTTAAAAACATTCAAACTACATGTGTCCAAATTTCTTTATTAAAAAATATAATGTATTTATAAACTTATTGCAGGGCCGGATCTAGAGGGGGGCAGAGGGGGCATGTGCCCCGGGCGGCAGATATTAAGGGGGCGGCAATTAAAAAAAGATTTACTAAAAAAAAGGTAAAATAATATGAATTTTGTATAGAAAATTTTAAGAAGGGGGCGGCAAATTAAATTTTGCACCCCCTAAAAAATCTCCTTGTTCCGGCCCTGACTTATTGATTAATAAAGAAGAGAAAATAAGCTAAAAATTTATTTTATTAAAAAAAAAAAATTCGCGTGAAAAATTTTTTTTTCTTATTTATTTATTTTTTTCTTATTTAATTTTGTTAAAGAACATTAAAAAAACATGTGTGCAAATTTTTATTAAAAAATACCATGTAATAAAAGATTTATTGATTAATAAAGGAGAAAAAATTCGCTTCAAATTCAGTTTTTACAGTGGATTATTTTTTAACGCTTTTCCTTAACTAGAATTATTAAATCTAATAACATATTCTTAAAGGGCATACTTAAACACATATATATAAATATTTTCATCAAAAAGTACCAACTAATAAAAAAGATATAGGCCTATGACCGCTTTTGAAGCGAATGGGACCACTGTGCGACGTTACGGTCTCGAAGGAGGCCATTTTCAGGGCCCAATAAGTGTCAAGAAAGTATATATATTTGGCATTAGTCAGCTATGTGTAATGATGCTCATCAGGTGAGAGATCTTTCAATGATAATTATATGATTCAATATTTCATTAGCATTGATGGATTACACCAGGACCAACGTTTAACAATCGTCATAACTCCAGTGTCAGTGCCTGGTCAGTGCTACACTCTAGAGTTATTTTTGCTAAGCTCTCTTTATTGTCGCTGTCAGGTCTTTTTAAGTTAAGGTTAGATATTCACAGAGTAGTTTACAAAATTTTCCCCTTTTCAGTTTATTGTTTTGGATAATATATTAAAAATTTTTAAAATGAATATGACATTGACAAGAAAAGCAGTTGAAGCATTTGCAGAATATTATAATGTGCCAATGTCAAAAGTGGATGCCATTCCTTATGAGGTAATATAAAAATATAGCAGCATGCACCAATTAAAAATTATTTTATTATACAAGAGATACATTAAGATGTTTAAACCTTAGATTAACAATCGTTTTTAAATTATTGAATCACTATTATTATAAATATTTTCAACAAAATTCTTGTTATAATATTTAATTTTAAATGAAAGATTTTAGTTTTCTTTTTTTTTTTAAATATTTTAGATGCCGGGAATTCCTCGCCCACAATCTGATATTTTAGCAATTTGCCATTTTGCAAATATTCTTCCTACAGATTTATATGAGGATTTTAAGCTCACAGAATGTCTTCAATATGCTACACGTTATAAAGTGGATTCAGAATTAGATGCTTCAAAAAATACAGAGACCTTTGAGGTAATTACAGAGGTCAAAGTAAGCGACCTTTTCTTAATCAATGCTTCCACCTTATTTTAAACCGCAAATTGATAAACATAAAATCTTTACTATTTTATTCCAAAAGGGGAATGATCTAAAATGAAATAAAATATTCTGTATATATATATATGTGCATGATAATTTTAGAGAACAATATTATATTTATTCCATTGTGGCTCACTAAAAATGAAAATCATGAATGGTTTTCATTTTATAAAACGTTTGTCCATAAAATAATTAATTTTATTAAATGATGACTATAAATTCTTCGAAATATCTGCATTATTGTCGTTTTCGGTAATCTTTTGTTTGTCCGAAATGAGTGATAGTCACCAAGATTGTTCGATTGAAAAAATAAATAGACATTTATGTGCATATCTCCATGCACAGCCCCTTTACTTTTTATAAGTCCTTAGAAGCATAAAGAAATGCACATATAATATTCTTTTTTATTTTTTCAAAAAGCCTTCAGAAGCCGAATGTCTTAAAATTGAAATTAACAAAAATGTTTTGGACAAAAACAAGTGATTTTTTATTGGTTTTAAAATATAATTTTATTAGTTAAAAATTTCATGTTATTCAATATTAATAAATCGTTTCTATTTCAGTTTATCAATAACAAACTGGAAGATAAGGTTTACCTCATAAATAATGAACTCTCCCCTTGTGATGTGGCAGTCTATTATCTTCTGAGAGATTTAGTGGCAAGTATTTTATATACTTTATACGGAATACTCGTGGTTCGGCGAAGATAGTAAGAATGGGGAATTATATTTACTGGAAGAAAAGCTACAAAGACCCATGTGGCTTCTGAGTAGGTGCTTGATATAGATCTAGAACACATGATCTAAGCTGGTTGGATGAATTGGAGACGAAGTCTGGAGTGCTGTGTGACAGAGGGATAAACGCCAAGGCCAAAGAAAAAATTTTATAACGGTGGTGCGACCCGCAATGAACTATGACAGTGAGACTTGACTGATAAGAAAGTGGCGGAAATTAGTATGGTGAGATGGGCTTTGGGTAAAACATGAAAGACAATAAGGAAAAGATACGTCGAATGACAGGGGATAGGAAAGAAAGCTGAGATGGTTTGGTCATTTAATGAGGGGAGAAAAGGATTAGGTAGGGAAAATAATGTTAGACTTGAAGGTAAAAGTAAAAGACCAAGAAGAGGGCTCAAAAGAAGATTGAAAGATCGAAGACGGTAATCAAAAGGGTTGGAGTGTGCAGGACAGGGAATTAATTGTAAAGAGTGAAAAATTTTTTACTTTCTCTTACCTCTATATATATGTTAATATATATAGAGAGAGAAAGTATTGGTTTCATGTCAAAAATTCGATGTCGAGATTTTGATGGATCTTTACGTTTTGAGGTCCCCTGAATCCAAAAAAGTGGTTTTCGCGACATGGTCTGTCTGTGTGTCTGTGTGTGTGTGTGTGTGTGTTAGGGCTGGACGGTAATGGATTTTCATTACCGACCTCGATAATGAAAAAAAAACCGGTTTTTCTCGAAAGTCGGTAAAAATTTTTTACCGCCCGCGGAACCAAAGTTTGCCGCCGCGGAACATTTTTTTTTTTTTTAGAGAGCCAATTTTTTGCCGAAACATTTTTTTTTCCCGCGGAACCAAAATTTTTCCCCGGCCGGAAAAATATTTTACCTTTTTTTAGAGAGCCAATTTTTGCCGAAACATTTTTTTCCCCGCGGAATGCCAATTTTTTGCCGAAACATTTTTTTTTTACCGCGGAACCAAAATTTTTTCTCGTCCGGGAAAATATTTTACCTTTTTTTTGGAGAGCCAATTTTTGCCGAAACATTTTTTCCCCCGCGGGATGCCAATTTTTGCCGAAACATTTTTTTTCCCCCGCGGAACCAAATTTTTTCCCGGCCGGAAAAATATTTTACCTTTTTTTTAGAGAGCCAATTTTTTGCCGAAACATTTTTTTTTTTCTCGCGGAACCAAAATTTTTTACCGCCCGAAAAAATAGGTTTTTACCGACTTTCGAAAAAAAAACCGGTTTTTATCGAATTAGAGGTTCGTTACCGCGTTTTCGGTAAAAAATTTTTACCGGTTTTTACCGGTAAACCGGTTTACCGTCCAGCCCTAGTGTGTGTGTGTGTGTGTGTGTGTCTGTGAACAAAATATCTCAAGAACGAAAAGAGCTAGGAGGTTGAAATTTTATATTTAAGTTAGGTACCCCAATGGGACGTGACACGAAGCTTTTGAACAAAATCGGCCAAAGAGTACTAGTACTTTACTGATGCAATTTTTCAGTTTTTTTCGATTTTCTCAAAATTTGCTCCAACGATTTTTTTTTAAATTCAAAAATCAATTATTTTTTAGATTCTCAATAATGTATATTCTCATTTTGTGATTGAAATCTTCTGAAGACCACTTTACTCTTGTACTCCATAGAAAAGATAGGAGAAATGGTTGCCATGGTAACAAAATATAAATATTTTGCCATACTTATAAATTTTACATCTTGAAAATCGAATGAACCGTACTGTCGGAAACTAAATATATGTCGACACAAAAAATCTGGTGTGACAAGCACAGTACACAACTTTCGATTACCGAAGGTAAGAGAAAGTTGTGTGCTGTGCGCCAGTCACACCAGATTTTTTTAAACCCTTTTCGGCTACTAAGGCCATTTAGGGGAACAAATTGCTTATTATTGTGTATATTGTACTGGAGACTAATTTTTTTTAAGGCTGAACGTACACCAATTGAGTAAAACGTTCTTGGACAAAATGTTTTGCTCAATGCAAACGCACACCGATTAGGTAAAATGTTTTGCTGTTCAGCAAAATGTTTTGTCCTTGAGCTTTTTTGCCTAATCGGTGTGCGTTAGCATTTTTTGCTCACCCGGCCGTTACTTTTTATAATCGACTCCACGTAGAGATTAAGAAAATCGGCAATTTTTCAAATTTTAAAAACGTACTAAAAAATTACTTAATTAAAAAATGTTATTATAGTGTAAGTGAATTTCTCCAATGTTAATTTAATTAATTATTGTATACTATTATGATATTTGATTTGTAATTTTTATTGTATTAATACAATACTGTATTTGACAATTTCAATATTCTTCGGAATCCTATGGAAAATAAATAAATGAAATGAAATGGCCGAACATTTTGTCCACTGCCAAGGCACACCGATTGAACAAGAAGCTCATTTTGTTCAAAGCTCAATTGTATTTTGCCTCCTCGGTGTGCGTTGACCCATAATGCATTGAAAAAAGCGTTTTAGGCACGATTAGTCAAAAACATTTTGCCCGAAAACGTTTTTGCTCAATTGGTGTGCGTTCAGCCTAATAGCGTTTTTAAATAGAATTAATCTGCTAATCAGGCGGGATTTGGATTCTTTTTTTCTGTCGCATGCCTAATTATATTTTTTATAATTTTTTTTTTGTCTAAACTTTAATGATTATTTATGTTTTTCAGGCGCAGCTCACATTCCAGGAAAAGGAAAAATATCTCCATTTCTCACGATGGTTCAATTTCATTCAACAAAGACCCGATATAAGAAAAGATTACCCAATCATTCCATTCTTCCGTTCTCAAATGTACAGCTAAACGTTCCTTATTTTAAAAAGTAAAAAAAATTTATTTTATTTATATTCCATAATTATATATATATACATATATAAAAAGCTTATCAAAAATTATAATTTATTTCAATAATTTGATTAATAAATAATTAAACAGTAAATACGTATATTGTATTTGTATCCTTCAAATATAATAAATATTATAGACCCAGTAAAGTCAGAGGAAGAGTAGGTTCCTGCTGGATGTGTTCTCCGTGCCAGCACGTAGCCCTCAACCCAAGGACTCGGGAGAACTAAACTCAAAGGGCGCCTGAGTTACCATATCAAGAGAAGGCGCTTCTCAAGGAGCCCTGAAAACGGCAAACCCAAAGGGTGCCGGAGACACCAAACTCAAAAGGGAGCGGAGAGAAATTGTTATTTTTCAAAATTTTAATCTCATATTTATTTGGATATTTTAGAATTTAGGCTTTCACAGTTGTTATCATTAGTAAAAGAATTAGATTTTCGGTTTAACTGTGGTTTATTTGTAAAAATTACAACTTTTCGGCCACTCATTCTGGCTAATCATATTTGGATATTTTATACACAATAGAGAATCCTAAATAAATACAAAATTTCCTAATAGAAAAAAATTTTTTAAATGTGTAAAAAATTCAAAAGCCCCCTTTTGAATCGAAATTAACATGTAAATCCCATAGGGATTTAACATATTAGGTGTATGGAAAGAAGTGCCAGTAAATGAATTTGAAAAATCTGAAATCTTTCCTATGATGTACAAGAGTAAAGTGTGCTTCAAAAGATTTCAAGAGAAAAATGAGAATATACATTTTAAAGAGTATGTAAAAAATAATTGATTTTTGAATTTTAATCAAAATCTGTTGGAGCGAATTTTGAGAAAATCGAAAAAAATGAAAAAGTACATCAGTAAAGTACTAGTACTTTTTGGCCGATTTTGTTCAAAAGCTTATTTTGACTGTGCGGGAGTGCACCTAACTCTGACCTAACTTGAATTTAAAATTTCAATCAGATAGCTCAATTCCTTCATTATAAAAATCGTTAAAGACAGACAGACCAATTTGCTGGACCCACTTTTTTGGACTCAGTGGACCTCAAAACATGTATATCCATCAAAATCTCGACATCGAATTTTTGACATTATCGCAATACTTTCTCTATATGTTTAATATATATGGTAAGAGGAAGTAAAAATAAAAATAAGCAGCTGAGCATGGGCGTAACTAGAGTATTTGGCTGGGGGGGGGGGGGCATGGGACCAGCTATCCTCCGGAGGGCCTGGAAAGCCCCATATTTTCTCAATTTTTCTTGGGGCAGGGAGCTTTCTGGGAGGGGGGGGCACGAGCCTTCTGGGGGGGCCATCGCCCCCCGGCACCCCTCTAGCTACGCCCATGCCTTGGGAGTGCGGAGATTGCTAATAAAGAGAAAAAAAAAAAAAAAAAAAAAAAAACTGTTTGAAAATTTTATATACAGATAAAAGAGAAAATTTCAGAGAATATAGAACGATGATCCTTTTACTTTCTCTTACCCTATATATGAAATATATAGAGAGAGAAAGTATTGCGATCATGTCAAAAATTCGATGTCGAGATTTTGATGGATAGGCCTATACATGTTTTGAGGTCCCCTGAGTCCAAAAAAAGTGGGTCCCGCAAATTGGTCTGTGTGTGTGTGGACAGATTTTTAGCATGAAGGAATTGAGCTACCGGATTGAAATTTTATATTTAACTTAGGTACCTTCCCAGAATCTCAAAATAAGCTTTTGAACAAAATCGGTCAAAAAGTACTAGTACTTTACTAATGTACTTTTTCAGATTTTTTTGATTTTCTCAAAATTCCCTCCAAGGATTTTTTTTTAAATTCATAAATCAACTATTTTTTAGATGCTCTTTAAAATGTATATTCTCATTTTGCCGTTAAAATCTTATGAAGACCACTTTACTCTTGTTCTTCATAGGAAAGATAGGAGAAATGGTTGCCATGGTAAATAAATATAAAGATAAATCTTTTTCTTTTTATTAATTATTAAATGCTTTTATGCCCTCGGGGCATGGTGTAGAGGTTAGCGTGCTAACCTCATATACCAAACGTCGCGGGTTCGGACCCCAGGCAGTCCGATGATTTTATTTAAGCCATCTGGATACCAGATGGCTTAAATAAGAATGCCTGGACCCCATATATGTATATTTATTAATAACGGATATCGTAAAAAGTCTTATATGGCCTGAGTTGCCGAAAAGACTGTGTGAATGTGTGTGTGAGTGTGAGTGTGAATGAGAAAAAAGTGTGAATGTTTTTTGAAAAAAAAAAAAAAAAAAAATGCTTTTATTTAAGGTTGTTCGGATAGTACATCGTAAGTCATAATAGAATCTAAATTTTTTTTTAAATAAAATTAAAAATTTGAATGCCAAAATTCCTTATTATAATTTAGTCGTGACCTATCATAGTTTATAATTGGATTAAGTTAATAATTTAATTACCAAAAATAATAAATGAATGACTTTTGATTTGAGCAGTTTTTCACGTAATATAGAACTGGCAACATTGCATTCATCAACTATCTATTTTAAATCTTAAACGCCTTCAATTTTATTTTATTTAATATATTACAATGTTTAATGCAAATCAGTTTAAACACAATGGACGATTTGCGAGAAAAAGTATCTTAAAATTGAAAAAAAATATGTAACTAACATCAAGTATTTTATGCGACGTTGCCAGGCTGGTCTGACTCTCGATGCTTCCTTATTTTTAAATATTGGCGACTGTCATTTTGGAGAATTTTTTGACTTTCTTGTTAAAATATCTTTAAAAGCGGTCGGCAGAAACTTTTGATTTTATTTTTAACATATTCCTCGGAAGTGAATTAATAAAATGTAAGTTTTTTTTGTTTTTGTATCATTTGCACAGATGCCTATATAATTCGATATGTGTGAATTTCGTCGTTATTCCCCATAGGCTACATGTTAAATTTCAATTTTTTAAAAATTAATTACACGATAACCCTGTGTCAGATCTGCTTCAAAATTTTATTTTATACGTATTTGATAGTGATTAATAACATATTAAAAAATTAGCTTTTAATCAAGGAAAGTGCTTTAATGTCCGAACAACCTTAACTTACTCTTTCAAGGTCACCATCTTTATGGCTTTGTTAAGGACACTTCCCGATGAGCTAGAGGTGTGAAATTTGAGATTTAAGAGTCATTTTTGATGATGCAAATTGTGAGTTTGGTTTTACCAAAATGGACCAAACTAATGTGGTACTTTATTTGAAACCCTTCGTGAATTAATGTAATTTCAAAAGACTTCCCGATGGGCTAGAGGTGTGAAATGTAATACTTAAGAGTCATTTTTGATGACGCCACTATATGGTGGTTTTGATCAAAATAGACAAAACTAATGTGGTACTTTATTTGAAACCCTTCGCAAATTAATGTAATTTCAAAAGACTTCCCGATGGGCTAGAGGTGTGAAATGTAATACTTAAGTCATTTTTGATGACGCCACTATATGGTGGTTTTGATCAAAATAGACCAAACTAATGTGGTACTTTATTTAAAGCCTCACGCAAATAAGGCCCTATTAACTATAGTTTTGCCCTCGGGGCATGGCGTAGAGGTTAGCGTGCTAACCTCGTATACCAAACGTCGCGGGTTCGGACCCCAGGCAGTCCGATGATTTTATTTAAGCCAATTGGATACCAAATGGCTTAAATAAGAATGCCTGGACCCCTATATGTCTATTTATATAATAACGGTTATCGTCTAAAGTCTTAAATGGCCTGAGTTGCCGAAAAAGACTGTGTGAATGTGTGTGTGAGTGTGAGTGTGAATGAGAAAAAAGTGTGAATGTTTAAAAAAAAAAAAAAAAAAAAAAACTATAGTTTTGAATTTTGATATTTACGAATCATTTTTTTATGATAATGAATAATTTTTCAATTGAACCAAATCAATGCAGGCCAAACTAATGTGGTACTTTATCATATTGATGATTTTTGATAAGACTAAAAAGCTTAAAATAAAAATAAAATAAAAAAAAGATTTAAAAAAAAATGCTTTTATTTAAATTGAACTAAAAAGAGAGAAATAAGAAAGAAATAATTTAATTGTTCTTGTTAAAATTTTTTAATATTTATGACTTGAAATAAAAGCGTGGGGCGCGAGCCTCGGAATCACTTCGAAGGGCCCCACGCTTTTATTTTAAGTCAAATATTAAAAAATTTTAACAAGAACAATTAAATTATTTCTTTCTTATTTCTCTCTTTTTAGTTCAATTTAAATAAAAGCATTTTTTAAAAAATCTTTTTTTTATTTTATTTTTAAATTAAAAATCAATTATTATTTAAATTCCCATTTATTTTTATTTTATTTCTGTCTTTAATTGTTTCGGAGAAAACATATCTCTCTCTCTCTCTCTCTCTCTCTCTCTCTCTCTCACTTGCAAACATTATCGTCTGTCTCTACTCTTTTTAAATTCCCTTTCCACCTCTTCCATCCATAGAAACAATGTTAATTTCCTATAGGGATTTGTATGTTAATTTCGATTCAAAAGGGGGTCCCCTTTGGAACTGTTTACTAATTTAAAATTTTTTTTTCCAATTCTTATGAAATTTTGTATTTATTTAGGATTCTCTATTGTGTATAAAATGTCCAGGGGCGCCGGAACGAATTTGAATCAGGGGGGGGAGGCAAAATTTTTTTTTTAATGGGGAACACTAACGCCATCTCTTGCCGCCTCGAGTCAATCGTGTTTTAACGGTTTTTTGAGACGCGCACCTTAAAACACTAACTATTTAATGCGGTTTAGAAAAAAGAGGGGCAGGTAACATTTTTTCTTTTAATTAAATGGGTTGCAGTAGAATTAAATAAAAAAATCTGGTGTGACTGGCGCACAGCACACAACTTTCTCTTACCCTTCGGTAAGAGAAAGTTGCGCACTGTGCTGGTCACACCAGATTTTTTGTGTCGAGATATATTTAGTTTCCCATAGCACCTTAGTTTCAAACTTGCATTTTAAATATTGACTGCTTGAAATAAACTATGGTTATTTTTCAAAATTTTAATCTCATATTTGGACATTTTATACACAATATAGAATCGTAAATAACTACAAAATTTCATAAGAATTGGAAAAAAAAAATTTTAAATGCGTAAAAAAGTTCCAAAGGGGACCCCCTTTTGAATCGAAATTAACATACAAATCCCTATAGGAAATTAACATTGTTTCTATGCGAAGATAAGGTGGAAAGGGAATTTAAAAAGAGTAGAGACAGGCGATAATGTTTGCAAGTGAGAGAGAGACATATATGTTTTCTTTGAAACAATTAAAGATACAAATAAATTTTAAAAAAATGGGAATTTAAATAATAATTGATTTTTAATCTAATAAAAAGAAAAAGATTTAAATTCCGTTACCATGGCAACCATTTCTATCTTTCCTATGAAGAACAAGAGTAAAGTGGTCTTCAGAAGATTTCAACGGCAAAATGAGAATATACATTTTAAAGAGCATCTAAAAAATAATTGATTTTTGAATTTTAAAAAAAAAATCCTTGGAGGGAATTTTGAGAAAATCGAAAAAAACTGAAAAAGTACATCAGTAAAGTACTAGTACTTTTTGGCCGATTTTGTTCAAAAGCTTATTTTGAGATTCTTCAAAGGTACTTAAGTTAAATATAAAATTTCAACCCGGTAGCTCAACTCCTTCATGCTAAAAAAATGGTTCCACACATACAGACACACAGACACACAGACAACACACACACACACACACACACACACACACACAGACCAATTTGCGGGACCCACTTTTTTGGACTCAGGGGACCTCAAAACATGTATATCCATCAAAATCTCGACATCGAATTTTTGACATGATCGCAATACTTTCTCTCCTATATATTTCATATATAGGGTACGAGAAAGTAAAAAAACATTTCGGTGTCGTCACCTTATTGTAAGTTTGAATTCAATAATATATGAGTAATTTATGCCCCTTCCCATCGTCATAAAAAAAAAAATCTGGTGTGACTGGCGCACAGCACACAACTTTCTCTTACCCTTCGGTAAGAGAAAGTTGTGCACCGTGCTGGTCACACCAGATTTTTTGTGTCGAGATATATTTAGTTTCCCATAGCACCTTAGTTTCAAACTTGCATTTTAAATGTTGATTGCTTGAAATAAACTATGGTTATTTTTCAAAATTTTAATCTCATATTTGGACATTTTATACACAATATAGAATCGTAAATAAATACAAAATTTCATAAGAATTGGAAAAAAAAATTTTAAATGCGTAAAAAGTTCCAAAGGGGACCGACCCCCTTTTGAATCGAAATTAACATACAAATCCCTATAAGAAATTAACATTAGGCCTATGAGAGAAGGCGGAGAGACAGGCGATAATGTTTGCAAGTGAGAGCGAGATATATGTGTTTTCTCCTAAGCAATTAAAGACACAAATAAAATAAAAATAAATGGGAATTTAAATAATAATTGATTTTTAATCTAATAAAAAGAAAAAGATTTAAATTCCGTTACCATGGCAACCAGTTCTATCTTTCCTATGAAGAACAAGAGTAAAGTGGTCTTCAGAAGATTTCAACGGCAAAATGAGAATATACATTTTAAAGAGCATCTAAAAAATAGTTCATTTATGAATTTTAAAAAAAATCCTTGGAGGGAATTTTGAGAAAATCGAAAAAAACTGAAAAAGTACATCAGTACTAGTACTTTTTGGCCGATTTTGTTCAAAAGCTTATTTTGAGATTCTTCAAAGGTACCTAAGTTAAATATAAAATTTCAATCCGGTAGCTCAACTCCTTCATGCTAAAAATCTGTCCACACACACAGACACACACACATACATACATACATACACACAGACCAATTTGCGGGACCCACTTTTTTGGACTCAGGGGACCTCAAAACATGTATATCCATCAAAATCTCGACATCGAATTTTTGACATGATCGCAATACTTTCTCTCTCTATATATATTAACATATATAGAGGTAAGAGAAAGTAAAAAGAAAGATATACCTGACCTAGATTAAATTTGTCTCTTCTGTACGAGGTATTCTGAGTGTTGCTAGTTTCAACGTACCTCTTTTATCTATCTTCTAGGCGTGGAATTTGTAAAGAAGTTAGCTCATGTGCTAGTATGCGACAAAAATTTATTCCAATTCAATTGGCTATCAATCAATTGGAATTAATAGAGTCCGATGTCGAAAAAAAGACTTTAAATAAAAAAAAACTTGTTAATATGCTCTCAGGGACGCCATATTTTTTTTAAATTACCTTATAATTTTATTTAAATTTTGAATTTCTTTCTTCTCTTATTATTTGTCATATTCTGATTTTTGTGTTTTTTACTTTCTCGTACCTCTATATATATGTTAATATATAGAGAGAGAAAGTATTGGATTCATGTCGAAAATTCGATGTCGAGATTTTGATGGATCTTCACGTTTTGAGGTCCCCTGAATCCAAAAAAGTGGTTTTCGCGACATGGTCTGTCTGTGTGTGTGTGTGTCTGTGAACAAAATATCTCAAGAACGAAAAGAGCTAGGAAGTTGAAATTTTATATTTAAGTTAGGCACCCCCTTGGGACGTGACACGAAGCTTTTGAACAAAATCGACCAAAGAGTACAAGTACTTTACTGATGCACTTTTTCAGTTTTTTTTCGATTTTCTCTAAATTTGCTCCAACGATTTTTTTTAAAATTCAAAAATCAATTATTTTTTAGATTCTCTATAAAATGTATATTCTCATTTTGTGATTGAAATCTTCTGAAGACCACTTTACTCTTGTACTCCATAGAAAAGATAGGAGAAATGGTTGCCATGGTATCAAAATATAAATTTTTTCCCATACTTATAAATTTTACATCTTGAATTCAATTGTACCCTACTGTCGGAAACTAAATACATGTCGACACAAAAAATCTGGTGTGACAAGCACAGTACACAACTTTCGATTACCGAAGGTAAGAGAAAGTTGTGTGCTGTGCGCCAGTCACACCAGATTTTTTTTTTTTTTTTTTTTCATTTATTTGGCTTTCGGCCAGAAGCCATACCAAAACATTACATTCCAAATGTACAAAATACAATATAAAACAATGCAAAATACAATATAAAACAATGCAAAATACAATATAAAGATTTTTGTGGTTGATTTAGTCAAAATTTACGACAGTAAGAGACATAGGCGTAGCCAGAAATTTTTGATGGGGGGGGGTTTAGGATTTTTTCTCCCCCCCACCCCGACTAATGGGGCAGTATAGGGCGTCTAATGAGATATATGACTGCCCCCCTGGACCCCCCTCGAGGTGGCTCGGGCCCACCCTTTCTTAATTAAGTGCCGCAATTTTTCAATCAACTCGTATCAGGCAATAAATAATGCAAATCTCTTAATTTTATGTATATAGGCCTAAAGTACCGGGTGTCTCTCTATGTTTCTCTTGACCAGACTCCTACCTCTTTAAGAAAAAAAATAAAAAATTTATTTATATAATAATTTTTATTATTTTTCATTTGCGAGATTTAATCAATTTTAAGCGGCTTTAACTTTTTATAAAGCATAACAAAAATCAATTCTTTTCAATGGGAAAATTCTGAATTTTCTCGAATTTTTTGCGTTTTATTTAATTTTTTTTTTTTTAAGCTAGAGAAAATTATTATATTTTACTTTCTCTTACACTATATATGAAATATATAGAGAGAAAAAGTATTTTGCATTATAGAGCTTAAATATCTAGTCATGGCTTGGGTCCAATGGGGGGGGGGGGTTTGAACCCCCAAAACCCCCCCGTGGCTACGCCTATGGTAAGAGATTTGGATTAAAGAGGATACCATTATCATGTTAATAACAACTAATCCGGTTTTTTAAATCCCATCTTGCTAAAAATATTTCTTTATGAACAAAAAAAAAAAATAATAATAATAATACAATTATATATTTAAATATAACAAACGCTTTTTGTTGTCATAATATATATTTTATAACAGATAGTTTCCGGTGTAATAAACGGTTTATACAGATTATAAAATTAAATCCATGCAAATTACAAAAAGTATAAAAAAGAGTATTAAAAAAATTTTTATTTTTGTAAAATTGCTTTTTCAATATGTTTTTTTTTTCTCTTTATTCTCGGCCTTCTGGCGTTAGTCATTCGGCCCTGTCTTGTAGCTCGGGTCCGCCTGCGGTGGACCCTCGCCTTTTCTCCGCAGGAATGGCCATTTTATCTCTAAATTTTATTATTTTTTTATTTTATATTTTGTTAGTTTGTTTTTACTGATTTCAATATAATTGTGAAGTATATTTATGGAATCCCCCCCCCCCTCCACCTTTAATCTTTGCTCTTAAGTAAAAATAAAAAGTAAACTCAATGTCAGATGCCTAACATTACTCAGAGTGATTCGTGGTTGAAACTTCCATGTAATTTGGATATATGGTGAGAAGCTGAAGCCTGAAATACAGCGATCATTTCAAACAACAATCTAATTGTATTTATAATAACTCACGAGTGCAGGAGGCACGAAAGATTTTTGCAACCCTTTGTGACGGTACTTTTCATGGGCGTAACTAGAGAACTTGGCTGGGGGGGCCATGGGACCAGCCATCCACGCTGGAGGGGGGGGGGGGCATGGGACCAGCCATCCTCCGGGGGCTTGGAAAGCTCCATATTTTCTCAATTTTTCTTGAGGGAGTGAGATTTCTAGGGGGGGGCACGAGCCGAGGGGGGCGGCCACCCTCTAGTTACGCCCATCATACTCTTCCCCTTTTTCTCTCTTTCTTTTCTGTTTTATTTTTTAAGTTTGTCTAAATTTAAATAAAGTTTTGTTGTTATGTGGTATTTTTAAGATCCTGAAGATGGGTGACGTATAGTCTCCAAAACGTTGACATAGGAAATAAATAATTTTGGGCCGAATAAAGTCCATTTTTCTTTCAAAATTGTTTGAAGCAAACTTTACTCTTGTACTTGATAGAAAAGATTGGATAAACTCATGTTATTATTTTTTTAAATCATAGGATCGCCTCAGAGTTAGGCAACCAGTAAGCAAGCGAACGGAAGAATAAGGGAGAAAAAGAAACCACTCCTCCTTCACTCCCACTTGACCCCACACTGTGACCTTTAATATTTTTTATTAGGTCCGAGGGAGTAGGCGGGCTTTACGTTCTTTCCCTTTCCTTATTCCTTTTTTAGTGTATTCAAAGGAGGAGTTAAACCTCTCCTTGCTTCTTTTCTTTCGTTTCTCATCACTTACCATACTGGTCTAACTCCTAGGCGTTCTTTCGATTAAAAAAGATGGCCCTTTCTAATTGGTGTAATAATAATTGGAATTTTTTGATGATAGCCAAAAGAAAGAAGACCTATTAAGTAAAAAAAAAAAAAAAAAAATAGACCTAATAAAAGATTTTGCGTTATATAGGCCTCTCTATATAAAACAATTTAAATTTTATAAATGTAATGAATTTTTATTAATTTTAATAATTAGAGACAGGATTTTAAGCTAGCTCAGGGGCCCACATTTTGTGGGTACGTGGATGGCAGCCACGAGCTGCCCAAGCTGGGACTGGCAGTTCTTCTGCTCTTCTTCTCCTGTCAGTCTCTTCCCTTCTATATTTTCAATAGGCGTCAGACCGTGTAGATATTTAATTTCTACACGAATTACGAAAAACTAAGTGAATTGAAATTGCCATTTTTATGCTTTTTTTGAGTTTTCATGCTTTTTTCCCCTTCGTGCTTATTTGAACTTATTTTAAGGATATTTCTATATAATTTTTAAAAATTATTCAAAACATTATTCAGCAAAAACGTTCATGTAATGCAAATCCTTCAGCAACTGCGTAAATCGCGCCTTTGGAGGACTTTTTCCCCTAGACCCCCCTAATCTAGCTCGGGCCCTCCTGCGGCGGACCCACGCAGAGGGGGGTAATCTGGTGGGACTGGATGCACACTTTCAGTAATTTAAAGCTGCATTCTGTATTTGTTTACCAGAATATAAATAAAATTATTAAGTACCTATTAATTTTTAAAATTTGTAATTAAAATTAATTACCTCCTTTACACCTCCCTTTTATCCGCCATTGATATGATTAAAAGCAGCTTATGAGATGCTTTTTTTCAAATTTTATGCTTATTGAACAACTTTTGATTCAAGATTTTTATGCTTTTTTGTCCGGTCTTAAAATATAATATAACTTAACGCAATATTGGCACACTCGATTTTATAATTATCTTATACTATTGTAGACAAAACATTGCTTTTTTTTGTTTGACATATTTTGTTGACAGAAACACAGGCGGTTTTATGGAACCAACTTTTAATGACTCAGTATTTCTATCGAATTTTTGACATTGATTCAACACTTTTCCTCTCTCATATAAATGTCTTATTAGACTATATATAGCCTATATATATATATATATTTTTATATCTATATCAATTCACCCACCCCCCCCCCCCCCTATATATATATATATCGGTAAGAGAAAGTAAAACGACTCAGTTAACCCGGAATTAATTAATGGTATGACAAACTATTTCTTATCATAGTTTTTTAAGTTTTTTTTTCTGCGGCGTTTTTTTTTTCAGGTTGAGTTAATCGAAAATTTTTATTTTGTCATAAGAGCATCATAAACAAAATGATAACATTAAATCTTTTTCCCCTGAGATTGAAATAAACAAAATATCTTTCTAAGATTAATATTATTCGGGGTAAAAGAGCAAAGCGCCCCCCTCCTTCCCCACCTCTTCCACTTTTAAATCTGCTTAAATTATTAAACAAAGAAATATAATAATTTAGATTCCTCATCATACAAATCTCTAAATTTAATTTCAAAAAATATTTTTTTTTTATGAATAGTTTACTCTTTATTTGCGCTTAATAATGTTTTATTTACATTAATTACTTGCCATTAAGAGGGACTTATTTTTTGATTATACTTTCCTTTAGTCGTTGTTTTAATTGCTCATTAAAAGTAGGGCGTAATTTTGGATATAAAAGTTTCGAAAATTCACAGCCATTAAGTTGAGAGTTAATTATTACTAAAATGCAGTTAGTGATGAGGTGTTTAAAATTTTACAATTGTAACAAAGGAATTCAGTTAGGGGTAATTTTTTGTATATAGATTTGAGTATATTTCAGGAAAATTGGGAGTAATAAAGAGGGGCGATTAAGCGCTGAAAATAAAGGGGCGTCAAAGGGCGCTGAAATAGTTCGTTGTAGTAAATTTTTAATGATTTCAGCTTTCATGATTGTTATTATTTGAAATAAAAGATATTTTTGGCATTAATCCTGATTTCTGGCGCATTTTTTTAATTTCGCCTATACTATAGGCAAAAATAATGCGAGGGGCCCTTTTTGCATCTTCGATGTTTTTAGGTTGAGATTTATTTATTGAAAGCTTAATTCGTTTATTCGTGATAAGAAACTTTCATACTGTATTTAGATCGACCAATTTATGTTTTCAAAGATGATATTTAAGAGATGATAATTTGCAATTCTCTCTCTCTTTTGTCAACGTGTCTCTCTCTCAGTTTGGGAATGTTCAAATAAATTCAGTGATTTAATCGAATTTCGCGAGCAAAGATGTATATTTTACCATTTCTTAGAATCTAGGCTAATCGAAATTAAATGCCGCCTCCATCATCAAGAGCTCTGCTCCCCTTCCCTAGTGCTTTGAAATTTCAAGCCCATTTGAGTTCTTTTAGAGGTCAGGCTTTGGATTCTTATTTGATTTCAAGCCTAACGTCATATTAAAGGTATTTGAATATTTTTTTTTAGAATTGTCCGAATGGCCTTGGATGCCGGATAGATCAGTAGAGTACTAGTACTTTTAGTCAATTTTGTTCAAAAGCTTCGGGGTCACGTCCCAGAGGGGTACCTAACTTAAATATAGAATTTAAACCTCACAGACACACAGACAGACCATGCCGCAAAAACCACTTTATTGGATTCAAGGGACCTCAAAACGTGTATGTCCATCAAAATCTTGACATCGAATTTTTTGACATTAATCCAATACTTTCTCTCTCTATATATAGGCATATATTACATATATACATGTATATAGGTAAGAGAAATTAAAAAATTGAACACCCATCAAGACATTTGACAGTCGAACATAATTACTTTGGTGTCTCATTCGTTAAATTTATATTAAGAAACAAAAAACAAAAAAGCCCCAAAAGTATGTCTTCCATCGAGACAAGATGCATTTAATTTTGCACACCTCTTTAATGAGATAAATTTTTGAAAATCCCAAAATTTCCCTTAGGAAATAAAAATGATTAAATAATTAATTTTCACTTCTAGATTTGATGTTAAATTTAAAATTGATAAAATTTTAAATTAAAAATTCTTTTCTCGAAATAAAACAAAAAAAATTTTTTTTTAATAGTTTGAGTTTTGAATTTCAAACTATTTAACTATTTTCTCATGAGATCTCCATTTAATTAAGCTGTGGAAACTCGGCTGGGTAGTTCTGAGAAATCAGCGTTTTGAACGTCTCTTGGTAGTTA
>JAKCPI010001535.1:0-11730 GCA_023213315.1 Euborellia annulipes
TAACAGGTTGACTCTTTTGAAGTCTATAGACGTCCAGTTCTCGTTGATATAAGTGCAAATGACGTCTATAGACGTCTTACATTATAATTGTTATAAATGAATGCAGATAAAGCAAATATTGATTTTAAATTTATTTTCTTTTAAATTCTTCATTAAAAATAATTGTAATAATTAATTCTAATGAATAAATAATAAAATCATTGGAATTTTATACTTAAATTTCATAATAAATATAATGACATATTGCATAGAATTATTGATAAAGTATTTCTCAAAAAAATAAGAAATTAATTAATATTATTTCATTAATTACAAAATAAAAGTTAGGAGTCTTGCATCTAACATTTTTTTGAAAAAAATTCCTCCACCAGAAAATTTAAGGCGTAAAAAAATGTATCGTCCGGAAAAAACATCCGTTTGTCCAGAATGCTTTTCATAAAAGTTTAATTGTCTATATTATATTTCAAATCAAATTTTATGTTAATAAAAATATTTATTGCTTTTTTGAAATTATGAAAAAAATTAGTTTTAAATCCATATACAGTAGATGCATTGCAAATTTGGTGGACGTCTATGGAAGTGGTTTGTCTTTGAGAGCTCCGTTTCTTTTGAAAGACAAATGACGGCCATAGACGTCCTTCATATTTTTTAGATTTTAGTCAAATAATAATATAATCTGACTTTGTGAATGTGATATCTGGGTAAAAATCCCCCAAAACTAACTAATTATGCAAGATAAAATATTGTGCTTTTCTCGACCCTCACTAATATAAAAATGAGCGTAAACGTGTTAAAAGACATTTTTGAGAATTTTTTTCAAATTTTTTTAACAAACTAAAAAAAAGTTATGGATTTTTTGAAAAAAACTGCTCTTTTTTTCAAATAACTATAAGTTATTTTAAAAAACCCTGCAAGGCTATAAAACTTTTGATTTTTAATGTAGTTTTCAGAAAAAATACAAAAATTATTTTAGAAGCCCGGATATATGAAATATTTCAGTTTTTTTGAAAAAACCATAATTTTAATCCGACCATTTTTTTGTTTTTTTTTTAACTCAAAAAAAACTTCAACTAATTCTACAATTATCCGCGCTAATTTCAAGATGTTCCGACGATCAATTCTAATTTTTTTTTTTTTGTTATAAAAAAGTTTTTCTTGAAATTTGGTTTATTTTACGTAACTTTTTTATGAAATTTTTTCAGCTTTCTCGTGAAACTTTAGAAGTTGAAAAATGATATTTTATTCGAAGATTTTAAGTCATTATCTTACTGAAAATTGTTTTTTTTTCAGTCTCGTACTTTACTGAAAAAAATAAAGTAAGATGATGACTTAAAATTTTCGAATAAAATATCATTTTTCAACTTCTAAAGTTTCACGAGAAAGCTGAAAAAATTTCATAAAAAAGTTACGTAAAATAAACCAAATTTCAAGAAAAATTTTTTATAACAAAAAAAAATTAGAAGCGATCGTCGGAACATCTTGAAATTAGCGCGGATAATTGTAGAATTAGTTGAAGTTTTTTTGAGTTAAAAAATAAAAATGGTCGGATTAAAATTAGGGTTTTTTCAAAAAAAACTGAAATATTTCATATATCCGGGCTTCTAAAATAATTTTTGTATTTTTTTCCTGAAAACTTCATTAAAAAACAAAATTTTTATAGCCTTGCGGGGTTCCGAAATATCAATTTTAAAATAAGTTGTAGTTATTTGAAAAAAAGAGCAGTTTTTTTTTTCAAAAATTCATAACTTTTTTTTAGTTGGCTAAAAAAATTCGAAAAAATTCTCGAAAATGTCTCTTAAGGCTGTCTGGCGTCCGCCATATTTGCCCAATATTGACACTTAGTGACATCTAGTGGCAATACTTATAACTTCTAAATATGAAAACAAAAAGGTCAGCTTAGACGAATCGCCACCGAGTGGCGCCACTGGTGTGTGACACCCTTTTTAAATAGGTTTTTAAAACGATCTTATTATAAAGTGTTTTTAAAATTCAAGAAAAAACAAATAACAAAAAAATAAATAAATTTAATTTAAAAAATTTTATGAAATTAGTATCAAGATAATTAAATATATATTAAATACTTTGAAAATATTTTAAATTACTCTATTATTACTATAGAATTATAAACCGCATTTCGTATTAATTATTTATTAAAACTATAAATAATTAATACAGTACCAATGAGGTATATAATTAAAAACTCCCCTAATGATAGTAATACAAATCACAAAATCTTTTAATACCTACTGTATTCTTTTTAATGACAATTTCTAAAATAATTTATATTTGAGCATAGACAGATTTGAAATAATTGTTTTCCGAATATAATTTAATCATAGTTTGTCACATTTGTTTGTTTATGTCAAAACAGGCAACTAATTTTTGAACTGATTTTATTGTAAACTAATGTACCAATATCCAGTAGCGTATCCAGGTGGGGGCGAGGGGGGGGCGCTTGCCCCCCACTCCAGGCGCATCAAGCTTTTGGCGCCCCTCGCGCATCCCCTTTTTCAAAAAATCTCCGGCTTTTTTTGAAATTTCATAATAAATTCATTTTATATCATAAATCCGGAGAAAAATTACAAAAAAAAGCTCGAACGAGATTCGAATACTAAAAAAAAAAGGTCTAACGAAAACGGCGCCCCAGCTGGGCTTCCTCCCCTCCGCCCTCAAAGGCTAATTATGCCGCTGCCAATATCCCAAAAATTTTAAACAAAGAACAGTTACCGATCACAATAAATGATAGACAAGCACTGACCATAACTTTCTCTTACCTTCGGTAATTGAAAGTTGTGTTCAGTGCTGACAGTGGCGACATTTCAACTTTTTCTTGGAGGGGGAGGGCAAATTTTTTTTCTTACAAATAGGTAGCTACTTAAATTTGGCCAAAAGATATTTAATTTAATTAATTGTTTAATTTTGTACATTTGTATACTCGTAGATGTTTTTTGAAGTATTTTATTTAAAATAATATAAAACTTTATCAAAATCAGAGCCCTTGGGAGGGGGGGGGGCAAATGCCCAGATTTCTAATGTCGCTAAATAGGCCTATTTAGTTTTCGACAGTTGAATTCAAGAATTGGCATTTAAAAATCTGGAATGAACTGGAAATGAAAATATACATTTTAAAGAGCATCTAATAAATAATTGATTTTTGAATTTTAATCAAAATTGTTGGAGCGAATTTTGTGAAAATCGAAAAAAACTGAAAAAGTACATCAGTAAAATACTAGTACTTTTTGGCCGATTTTGATCGAAAGCTTATTTTCACGCCCTAGGGGGTTGTCTAACTTAAATATAAAATTTCAACCTCCTAGCTCAATTCTTTCATGCTTTAAATTGAACCCAGACACACACACACACACACACACAGACAGACCATGTCGCAAAAACCACTTTTTGGATTCAGGAGACCTCAAAAAGTACCTATCTATTAAAATCTCGACAATTAATTTTTTTGAGAGAAAGTAAAACCAAACGTTCAGATAGTTTTTTTTTTTTTAAACCGCTTTCAATGGGATAACTCGGGCAGTACTTATTGTCTGAAAGTTATATGATTTACAATACATTCTACTCAAAAGTCATCATAAACGTTTCTTCCTATTTTCTACCTGAAACAAGGGGATGATTTGCACCTATTTCTTTCTTATTTTTTTTAATATATAATAGAATATGAATTGATAATTTTTTCATTAAAGATAATATCAATAAAATTTATTAATAAAAAATTTAATTTATTCATAGCACAAAATAATATTAAAATTCATAAATCAATTATTTTTTTATACTAATAAAATGTATACCGTATTTAATTTTGCTCTCAAAATAATTTGAAGAAAAAAAAAAGAGTTTTTCTATAGCCTTTGTTTGTTTCTTCCTTTACCTGCTTTGAAAAGAAAAAATAGTTTCTTTAAAAGGTAATTGACCCTTTTCCTTTTCGTGAAACATACAAATGTCAATCACTATTTAATTATGAATAAAATTCAAATTTATTTAATAAATTTTGATTTTAAATTAATTCGATATTGGCAAAAACTAATCGGTTATCAAAAATAGATTCTATTCATTTTTTGAAACACATTTTTCTATAAAAAAAAGAACCCAGAATGGGTTTAAAACATGAAAATATTCTCTAATTTGCAAGCCACGAATTTTTCCTAGAAAACCCCTTTTCAAAAAAAAAAGGAAGAATAAATGACATATTTCTAAGTGCAAATTATTGATTTTTTCTCTTACCTCTATATATGTGTCTAAAATGATGTGTGTCTGCTCAAAAAATGCATGAAGGAAATTAGCTAAGAAGTTGAAATTAGTTCGAAGACAACATAAATATTTCCCTTTGTTTAAAATTTTTACTTCATGATTTACAATATAGGCCTACTGTTCTACCATTAATATTGAAATCTGAAAGTTATATGATTTACAATACATTCAGCATATTAAATATTGATCCGTGGGATGGAGTCAGTCAAGGAAAATAAAAACAAATTTATTCTGTCGACGTTTCGACCGCCCGTCGCGCTCTTCTTCATTGTACAAGTAGCCTTACTGTCAAACACATGCCGTGTATTATATATTAAATCATTATTGTTTCTTTCAACAAATACATTGTTAATGCTTGTTGAAATTGTTTAATAATGTCAATCGACTATCGCGTCACTACCATCTGTAACATTTGACACTTAGACTGTCCCGAAGAAGAGCACGACGGGCGCTCGAAACGTCGACAGAATAAATTTGTTTTTATTTTCCTTGGCTGACTCCATCCCACGGATCAATATTTAATACTCACAGCAGGGGCGTATATAGAAATTTTTTTTCGGGGGGGCCTGAACTCCAAAAATTTTTTTGCGGAAAATTTTTTTTTTTTTAAGAAACTAAATTTTTTTTTCACACGAAATTTTTTGCGGAACATTTTTTCTTTTGCGGAATCAAAGTTTTCCATCCTGCGGAAAAATTTGTTGCGCTGATGTCTGTATATCCCTATATATGTATATGTGTTTGGAAAATTTCGGGGGTGGGCCCAGGCCCCCTCGCCCCCCCCCCCCCCTTATATACGCCCCTGACTCACAGCCAGCATATTAATTATTTATTTAAGCATATTTTTAATAAAAGTTTTGTCTAAGAGAGGGCCGGGCCCCTCGAGGCTCAGAAGAAAACAGAAAAATTTGGATTAAAAAAAAAAAAAAAAAAAAAAAAAAATTAATGGAAATTGGGGCCCGGCCCTTCGGGGCTCATTTATATCCGATATTTTAAAAATATTTTTGTATAATTATGGGGGTGGGGATATTTAAAAATGAGTTCGCCCCCTCCCTCCCGAAAAAAATTTTATATACCCCTGGAAAAAAATATTAATTTCTTTTTATTTAATTAAAAAAAAAATATAATATGACCTTATCTAATTTTGAGTTTCCTAACCATGTGCATTGGTTTTGGAGAAATCCAGGAGACAGGCAAACAAACATCAGTGATTAAATATATTTATGTATTTTATAAATACCTTTCTATAATCAAGGGCGGACACAATGGTAGGGAGTAAAGGGAGCAATTACCCCTCTCCCCCCGCAATATTCCAAGTTGTCTGGGATGTAATATTGCGATCGTGTCAAAAATTCGATGACGAGGATAATGATAGAAATACACTTTTTGAGGGTCCTTGATTCCAAAAAAAGGATCTCTCCAAATGGTCTGCCGGGGAGTGTATTCAAATCTACAGTATTTCGACACAAAAAATGTTGTCAAATAGAGAATGCAACTTTAAATTACCGAAAGTAAGAAAAAGATGTGTGATGTGCAACCAATCAGACCAGGCAAAGAAATAATTACCCTCCCCCGAAAAACTTGTCTATAATAGGCCCTATATATTCCTGTGAGGATAAGAAAAAATTTTAATTTTATAACAGTGTTGTTTCAAATTTTATTATTATTAATATAAAGTGAAAATTAAAACTTATTCCCTAAAATTTTAGTAATTTGTTAAAAATAATTAGAGCCTATTCATGTTAAGTAACGGTGGTGCTAACGATATTAATATTATTTTGATTGTAAATAAAAATCTTGTTTTCATCAGTTTAAATTTATTTAGACCTACTCGAAAAGCATATTTTAGACTTCAAATGTAAATGTTCTTTTACTTGAAGTAAACTCATGTCTTCTCTAAGCGCAAGACAAAAGACCGACCCTCGCTTTGTTCATCCAAAATTTTAAAACCTACCTGCCTGTCTAAATTTAAAACCCGCAGAGTGCAGCACTAGATGACAAAAAATTTCATTAAATAATATTACTTTTACTCTAAAATTAAAATTTAATTAACTGATTAGGCTAGAAGCATGAAATTTTTTTTAAAAGATTCTTTGAAACAATACCGAGGTCGCTCTTTTGTTATATTTTGAAAAAGGCTTTTAGTTTTTTTTTTAAATTGAACTAAAAGATTGACCCACTTTTACTTTCTCTTACCTTTTACATACATTTTCAAATTTGAAACTTATTTTATTTAAAAACTAAAAGCCTTTTTCAAAATATCACCAAAGAGTGCCCTTGGTATTGTTTCAAAGAATCTTTTAAAAAAAAATTTCATGCTTCTAGCATAATCCGTCAATTAGAATTTTAATTTTAGAGAAAACAACAAATATAGACTTTCAAACCCTAGATATTTTATTAAAACGTTAAAATAGAGGAAAGTTTATTTGAAATAAAAGATAGAACTCATTCTTATCTACGAAATAGAATTAAAAATATTTGAAAAATATGAATTTAATTTTTCATATTTTTTTGGGAGACTCAGCCTTAAGGCGTAGAAAAAAAAGACAGAAAATTTTCAGCGAAATCCGCGGGGATCAGGAAAAAAATTTTCGATTTGGCATGGAATGACCTATATACAGTATATGAGCAGATAAGTTTTCTCGAGTTAAGTCGCGTGTGATGTTGAGATTTACTCGACGTTGCGGCTCTCCTTTTGGAGCCATTTTCAAGAGTATGGGATTAGGAGGGAATTGTTGAGGTAGTTTGTTTACGGGGTCGCAGTCTTGCTGGTCCCCGGACAATTTGGTGGATGCCTCAGAGGCGTAGATTGGCCTCTCAGAGCTGGAGGAAGGTTGGGTGTGAATAATTGTGTTTGTGTTCGGTTTAGGTTGACTACTGGGCCTGAATCTGTCTCCCCAAGTCGATGTGTTATTGGTTTGGTTAGTGGATGTTTTAGGGGCTTAGATTTGTTCCTGAGATTTAGATTGTGTGTGTGTGATCGTGTCTGTGTTTAGTTTAAGTTGATTTCGGGGCCTCAATCTGCCTACTCCCCAATTCGATGTATTGCTAGATGTTTCCGAGGCTTATGTTTGCCTTTTGAGATGTGTTGGGTTGTGTGGTGTCGGTTTGTGTGTTGATAGTCGAAGTGATTAGTCTTTTGGATTTGTTTACTGCTGAGGCGTTCGAGATGTTGACTGGTCTCTGGCTAGTTTGCAACTGAGACCTCTCGGTTGGGTTTGGACTCAGTTGCAAACTAACCAGAGTAGTTTTTCAGGTAGTAGTGTTGATCAATTACAATAATTACCTACCCTATATAAAAATGGAGTTTTTTTTTTGCCAAAGACCAGGTTTTGAAAGATTTCTAGAAAAAAAATTATTCTATAATATATGAAATATGAAAAAAATATGATTTCAACAGTGTAATAACTAATAGTCCTCCTATAAATTCATATTTTTTTATATCCGAGGGTTTTCTTGTTGACACCTGTATATATACTCTTCCTAATTAGGGATTCAGTTTTTTTCAGGTATGCTGCTTGATGCGTTCCAAGAGAAGATGAAAAAATTCAATTCTTTGGTAAAAAGACTATTGATATGGTTTACGATGGATGTATCCCTATCGATTCGTTTGATATTTCATCAGTACTTTGCGTCTACATCATTAATTATGATTATCATATACTGTATACGAGTATATACAATATATTCTGTAAGGTTTCAGAAACTGGGAAAGGTAAACACAAGCATGGTGTACATCTAATAACGAGTTGAAAAATCAAATCCCCGAAGTCAACCCAGATATTAATGGGTGATTCTACGCTATTTGGATTTTTTGTGTCCAGAAACCAAATATACTCTGTTCAATTTAATATTCATGATTTCCTTAGTTGACATTATTTTCGTATCTGTAATGATAAAGGCCAGAAGATATTTTAATTTTTTTGAGTTTTATTAGCACCAGAAGAAATATGTTACCTGAAGAAAGACACTATTGGCAGAATTGTGAAAATTAAGCTAGGAAAGTGACAGACAATTAACTATTTATAATGAAAGCTGAATTAATATTAAAAAAACATACATATTATATCTATAAGATATTAAGGAAACAAAATTTCGTCCCTACCCGTGGGCGGGTATTTTCCCTGACAGGGTTTTTTTTTATTCCATTTTTTGGCATCGAAGGCCATTTAGACCCCGTATCTATTTATTTCAATTGGATTGATAGCTAAATCCAATTGAAATAAATTTTTGTCGCATTAGACGGGATGCGAACCCTTGAATGTGCCTGAATAATGACAGCCAAACTAATGACAAAACCACACATTACGTTAAAAAAAACAATACGCGTCTTTCTTGCCAAAGTTTCGACGTAATTCATGACATTTACATACAATAAACATTGCATTGTACATATGTAGAGTTACGTAACGATAAAATATAAAGAGATTTATTTACCAGAATAAATACTGCATCGACTGGCCCAAACACAGTTTATGACAATTCAACAATAACTAAAGCTATATTATTTGAATTATGCTCAACGCCGTTAGGTTGCTTCTTACTTCAGACTGTACTATGCCTGTTATTCATGGCCATTATTATCCTTTGGCAGTTTTTATGATAAATTTTTATCTTTTAATTTTTCCAGAATAGATGACATCATTTTTAGGTCACGTGAAAACAAGTATTTTTTTTTATAATAACTAGAGACCGGATTTTTATGCAGCAAAAACCGCTAAATATGCCATATAATATGCAGTAAAAGTGTTAAAATATGCAGCCAAATATGCAATATATTTATGGCAAAAATATTGAGTAAATGGCTTCCAATTAAAGGTAAATCATGATTTCTACTGATGTAAAACTAATGGTGTTTTATTTTTGGAAGGAAATGATTAAAAAAAAAAAAAAAAAATGGTCTCGCAATAAAAACTAAATTTAATTAAAAAAACAAAACAAAAAAAAACAGTAATATCAGTACAGTCAAATGTGTTAATTTATTTAACAAAATAAACACTTTATAAAAAAAAACGTAATATTTCTGAGAAACTAACTTTTAATTTGTAACTGAACGTATAATTAAAATTAACAATGAGGAGAGTAAGGGAGCCGGAAGCAATTAAAGAAAAATTATTTCTCTTTTTTCGCTTTATTTAATACAATTGTCGACGTTTCGGCGATTTTTTCCGGGCTTCATCAAGACAAATGTTATTGACTCGAGCTTAGAGGGGCTCTTGGCAAACATAACATTTGCCCTAATGCTGTTCGCACCAACAGTTATGTCAGGAGTTGCCAAGAGCCCCTCTAATCTCGAGTCAACAACAATTGTCCTGATGAAGGCCGGAAAAATTGGTCGAAACGTCGACAATTGTATTAAATAAAGCGAAAAAAGAGAATAATTTTTCTTTAATTGCTTTCGGCTTTCATGAGGAGATCAAGATCATTGCTTTTAATTTGCATTGTAATTTACAACTAAAAGCATTTCAAAATTAACTTCTTTAAAATTATAGCGTTTATCGCTTAATAAAGTTTTATATTTTGAAAATGATCGTTCCACATCAACAGATGTGATAGGGGCATATTTAAATGAACTTTGTGCAATACGTTCGATTTCCTCCATCACATCAACTTCATCTCCTTGAAGTATTTTATTGATTTTACATAAATCCGCTAGTCCAGGATTTTTTTCTAGGATATGTTTTAATTTATTTTTCAACAAATTTCCTTTTTCCCCGGGCCAACCAATAAATTAGCTACGTAGATACCCCTAGGGTCGGTAGTTTCATCTACAATTAAATATAAATAATTATCAACTAACTCATTTTTAATTTTCTCTATAGTCTTATTATAGCAAATGGGTAGATAATTTTTTCTCAACGTGCTTTCGTCGGGAATTTTGTTATTTGTGTATTTGGCCAAAAAGTCTTTGAAGGGGGTCTTTTGCAAATTCCAAAGTGGGATTCCAGAAGCCACCATGGCATGACACAAATCTTCAAAAAATATTGTTTGTTCAGCTATACCACGCATAGAAGTTAAGAGTTGCTGAGTTTTGACATCTTTACGTTTGACGCTGGCCAAATGTAAGTCTACAAAATAAGGCTCGATTTGTAATTAAAGAAATCAAAACCTAATTAAACGACATACCTGTTTTAACGTGTTGATCAACTTGCGACTTCCGATAGCTCGAAATTTTTTTTTCCGCATGGATTGCAAAAAACAACATTACCTTCAGTCGTAAATATTTTATCCTTTTCATAGGGAGCAATCCATTGCGAAATTTTTGAAGCAAACGAGGACCCCTGTTTTGGCATTTTTTTCTTTTTTCTTTAATTAATTTGACTTCGAACTATGAACACAACTGACTTGATATTCATCCAACGAAAATTCTGGCAAAACTAAATTTATTTCTTAAAAGAGGATATAAAGAATAAAAAATATATAGTTATTTATTTTTTACAATGTAATAAAAGGATTTAAATTTTTTTTTCGTTTAATTTTTTTTTTTTTTTGTTTTTAGAAAAAAAAAATTAAAATAAAATGGAACTTTTACTGAAAAAAAATTTAAAATATCCAAAAAGCTTTAAATATGCAACTTTATGCAATATTGGCCGAATATGCAAAAATATGCAATATAGAATTTGAACCCTAGCTCCAAGGGGGCATGATTCGGATAGAAAATTGGTTTTCAGTGATGTACCTA
This sequence comes from Euborellia annulipes, assembly GCA_023213315.1. Taxonomy (NCBI): domain Eukaryota; kingdom Metazoa; phylum Arthropoda; class Insecta; order Dermaptera; family Anisolabididae; genus Euborellia; species Euborellia annulipes. The sequence goes on from JAKCPI010001535.1 coordinate 10,943, forward strand.
TTAGCAAATAGAATATGCAATTGCATAGGAATCCGGTCTCTAATAATAACAAATACTTTTAAAATGTATTTTCATTAATTATGTTTTCGGGTTTACTTATGTTTATAATTATGGTAAAAAATATTATGTCAAGTTAATAAATAAATGAGCGTCGAACAAAACTAGTAAAAAAACTAGAAATGGGACACCCAGAATACTGACATTTATGACTATTTTCAACTATTAATTCCTAAAATGAAACAGTTATCGTGAATTGACTAAATGGCCCCAATAAAACACGATATTCTTTATTATTTAAGAACACAGTATCAATAATATAATTATTTTAACATATATTTTTTCCACTGACCAATAAAATTCAAATAGCGTAGAATCACCCTAATACATCTTTATCTTTTCGAAACACAATCTTTTAATTTTATTATTAATAACTTAGTTTTTTTTTTTTTTATTATTTAAATCTTACTCAAAAACATTTAAAATATTTCATTATTTAGATCTTAAAATATTAATTCAATGAATTCTGCAATAATTAATTAAAAATTAATAATTTAAATAAATGGCAGGATTTATTGGCAACTGTATTATATCATAAATAGGTCTATTTAAATAAAACAAATAATGAAAAACATATAACCAAGTATTTATTAATTTAAATAAGCGAGAAATGTAGGTACCGCCGGGAGTTGCACCACGGATCTTGTCGATTTACGCTCAACATGCCCTACTGTTGGACCACAGTACGCACTCGCTTATTTAAATTATGATAGATCGCTGATTTCAGTCTA
>JAKCPI010001538.1:0-12697 GCA_023213315.1 Euborellia annulipes
AATATTAAAAAAAGATACAATCTGTTAATTTTTTTGTTTTCTATTTTTTTCTTAATTTTCCAATTCTTCCTTCCACTCTCTATTCATTCAGGATAAACGCCCTGTTGCGGATCTCCAGCACTGAAGTCTTTCCCTTCAGGTGGGAAGCCCTAATATGATGGTAAATAGGGCAGTTCATCAGAAAGTGTTCCAGGTTTTCTGTCTCATGTAGATTACATATGGAGCTTTCGGCATCGAGCACATGTTTCGTACCCTGAATGTATAGACTAATTTTTTTGTGTTAGCCAGGCGGAGAAGGGCAGCTGATCTTAATTTCTCGATATTAGTTCTCAGGTATAGATAGTCTTCAGCATCTCCTTTATTCTCGTAGATGCATTTGAATAGAGGGTTGTTGAAGAATGATATTTATTCACTTTTGATAACAAAAACTGTTATTATTGTTAAAAATTGAAATGCCTTCGTTATATGTGAGAGGATCGAGTCTGCTATCGAAATATCGCTATCTTCAGTTCTTATGAGAATACAGGCAATCTCCATGATTGATACATTAACACGCAGATAGAGTTGTATTATTATATTCATAGGTGAATGCCTGGAGGTGTCAGCCAGAAAGGAGTTTCTCTGAATCAATGAAACTCCAAAAATTCGCGACGTTTCCAAACCGGACATGTGTTCCAAATCCGGACTGTCCGCGCATATGCTTAATTCAAGCAAAGAGATATCGGGACATGAAAAGTTTCATGTCTTGTTAACTAGCGTTCTTTCTATGAAGATATGTTTTCGTTAAAGTCTTCATATTTATTTAGCACAAAGAAAAAAAGCAAACAGGAAACAAAAGAGACATTCTCAAGACTTTTTTCTTATCTCTTCCTTGTTATTTACTAAAAACTCTCTTAGAAGTATCCTCTCTCTCTCGTCTTTTCGTAATTTAATGTTTTCTATCAAAATATTATTTCTAGTGGGAATTAATTTTTCCATTTGAAACACTTGACTTGACTTTTTAAAGCGAGCAAGTGGGGGGAAGGTTAAAAAAAAAAAAAAAAAACTTTTCCATTAAACTTGAAGAGAAGAAGACTCTGAAAAATCAACATTGGAGACGAAAGAGAGAAACGTTGATAGTTAGCTAATGAAATTTAATAATTACTATGAAAATAATAGTTTTTTCTTTGTTTAAACCCAAAAAAGGACTTTTAATTGTTTTCATTTCAATTAAAAATTTTGGGAATCGATTTGATAAATAGTGAATTCAGGAGAAAAAAAAAACTCCATATTATGAACTCGCTGGTTTTTTTGTGTAATAAGCTTTTAAAGAGGTTATTTGAATAGCCTGGACAAAATAAAAGGATTAGTTGCCGTTAACCCATTGGAAAATATTTGTGCCCTATTGTTGGGACAAGGGTAGATAACAAAAGCAAATTATGATGTGGCCAAAATGGGAGATTGGAAAAGTTAAAGCAGCTTTAGAAAAAAAACGTTGCGAAACGTTCATCTATGGAATTATGTTTTTTTTTTAATTTGTTTAATATAAGGTCTTTTTCGGCATCTAAGGCCATTTAGACCCCATCCCTATTTATTTCAAATGATTGGTAGCCAATTCAAATGAAATACATTTTTCTCGTTTGGGTCGGGAAGTGAACCCGGGACCCGGCCTTCTCTCCATGGATTACGGGCATTTTTTTATGTTAAGGGACACTAAAAAATCCTCCTCTCAAGTTACAAAAAAAATACGTTTATAAGAACATCTATCTATACCCATTGATGCAGTTACTCGTCTTGATATCAGAGTCAAGCAACGAATCGTCACCTCGCGGAAAGAAAGAAAATACGCCACGGAGCTATGTCCTATCTGCAATCTACGAGAAGAGGTACCTTTTCTTTCCCATACACGAGACCAGCAGACAAGGAACAATTTCTTCAACAAGTAGAATCAGCAGAAACATATCAAGTCTAGAGAAGAGGAATTCTAGTGTTCACTACACCAGTGCTTCTTAAACTTTTTGAAGTCGCAGCCCCATTGGAACCCAAGTCAATATCTCACGCCCCCCCCCTGTTTTTTTTTTTAAATTCAATTTAGCTGAAAAACTATTTAACTTATAATTTTGAATTTCGTATAAGCATTAACTTATTAGTCAATGCACGCATATTAAAAGCGTGAAAAAAATAAACACGGTTATGTTTTGATTAATGAGTGTATGCATCCACATAGCATAAACTCTTATGTTATAAGGAGCTGGGTCATTGGGCCATGTCAAATCATCCAGCCATGTAACCCACCATCTCAGATTTGAATGAAATTTTTTTTTGTTTTGTTGCTTTTACCATTCTTAGTAAGAATCCAAAATTATATTACAATATTCCTAATAACTGTTACTTTTGGAGGAAAAAAAATCTTAAAGTTGGAAAAAATGAACTTGGGGAGCCTTTGCGAGACTCCTAGTGGAAGTGATCTTTTTTTAGAAATAACTCCCTTTGTTTTCAACATATCAACATTGCACTGAAATATTCAGGAAGAGATGCCGATTTAGAGAAAAAAATAAATTAATCTTTAATTTCTATATAAACCACCTCCCAAGGGCGGAAACAGGGGGTAAGGGGTAATTACCCCCCCCAGAAATTTGAGAAAAATATATAGGCCTATTTTTTTTTTTTTAGGGGGAAAAAATTGTATTTTTAATATAAAATTTTAAACTCTAATAATACAATAATTTGATTTGTATATATATTCTGGTAAACAGCTACAGAATGCACCTTTAAATCAAAGATAATAAAAAAAAATTATGTGGTGTGCGACCAGTCACACCAGATTCCTCTGGATCCGCTACTGTCCCCTCCACCAAAAAAACTACCCAAAATCAGTTTTTATCAACATTTTTGCAACAATGTTCAAATCCACCTTTTAGGTCAAAGTCGTTGTAGATAATATGTCGACACAAAAAAAAATCTGGTGGGACCGGCCACACCAGATTTTTTTATTTGTATTAACGTCTTTTTCGGCCTTTTTGATTCCATCCCTATTTATTTCTAATGAATGGTAGCCAATTCAATAAATTTTTTCTGGCTTAGGCCGGGAAGCGATCTCGGGGCCCAAGTCACGAGATTTTTAAAATATTTATAAATGAAGTAATTCCCACTCTATCGACTATTATCTTATAGAATCTTGTGATATTGCTATGCTTTTATATTCATGAAACTTTTTTTTTTTTCATATTCCATATATCCATTTTTTTTGTCGCTTTTAATTTAAATCAGTTGAACGATAGATAGCTAGATAGAGAGAAGAGAGTGAGGGATAGCTATAGATAATATTATAAAATTGATTTTTTTTTTAATACCATATAGATACAAATGTAAATATACGAGTGACTACTTTTGACAGTCCCTCGCTCTCTCTCTCCCTCTCCAGCTAGCAAGTGTTGGAAATATTTTTTAATTGAGTTGATAAACATGCAGATGAGTTTTTTTTATTTCCCCTTTCTATTTTGCATTTTTGTTTTTTAAATTCATTCTCATATTCATTCGGATAATATTGATAATAAAAAAAAAGAGGAAAATGAGAAATAAATGTTAAACAAAAATTATGAATTCTCTTTTAATATAGCAAATTTCGGCGAGATGTGTTTGTGTGTAAGATTGCGCCCCCTGGAGTCGAACCAGAACCTCCCCAATAGTGCGTGGACGGAAGATTGTGGGCTTATTAAAGGAAATTTTCAAAGTTTGTTGATCGTGTATAATGTGGGGTCATTAGGGCTACAAATTTAAAATATTTTTGTTCCAATTGCATCTCATATACAGGGTGGCCCATATCAAAGTTATGTTTTTTTAAATGGAACGCCCTGTATATTATTGCATATTTGGATTCTACGGCCAATTTTAGTATGACTTTATGTCAAGCAATGTATTCTAAAACAAACCGTTTAGCCTCAAATCGGGTTTTTGTGAAAAAACTGCTGTCTGAAAAAATCATTGTGTGGTTTTATGAAAGCACGATGCAAGTGAAACTTTTTCTCGGACCGTAGGCGTTTAACTGAAAATTTTCAGAAAATTATTCAATTAAGGGTATTAAAATCGCGTTTTAAATCTTAACTTAATAATTGGAAAATGGGTAATCAATTGACGCATGTTAAAAACTGAGAACAATATTTATTTAGTTGAAGATTTGAATCATTTTAAATTATTTTAAAAATTATATTTTATCAATTTAAAAATTGAATAAATAAATCTCACAATTATTTTTTTGTAATTCGTCATATATATTAAATTTCAACTTTGCGTATTTTTGTCGTCACGGCTTGTGAGGTCATGGCTTGTACCGTCTCAGCCTTTGACGTCACGGCTTGTAACGCGACATGCTGTTAGAAGAACGAAAAAATTTGAGGCCGTCAATCAAATAAAAGTTTCACTTTAAAAATTGAATATCGCGCGAACCATAAAACTTAGGGGACTGTTCTTTTGTGATGTCACTAACCATGAAATGTACTAACACACTATTACTCTGTGCACTTTGTATAAAGCAAATCATTGCCGTTTGTTTGTGCCTATGAAAAGCCCATTAGATTAATGGCGCTTGGTTCCTTCATGCATAACATCGTCCAATTATTAGACTAATATCCAATATGGCTTTAAATTAAATAAAATCACCTGATAAATGAGACACGACCTTAGTAAATAGATTAGGATTTGATTAAAATCCTTTGGCATATTTAATATCATTTATAGGATCGCATCAACAAAAAAACATAGAAAGGTCAGAAATTTAATTTCATCTATCGAATTTTAAATAAAGATAGCGAGAGAAAATTAATTTAAAGTGTAGTTAAATTTGAGAGAGAGAGAGGTAATAAATTAAATGGAAATTTGAATTAATTCATACATTTTGAATAATTTCTTCATTTTCTTCATCTTCTTAACGACCAATTTGACTAACAGTCTATTCACATGAGAGTTTAATTGCCATAGAGAGCTTACTAGTTGAGTCTTTGCTTTGAACTAGGAAATTTTCAAATGTGTGTGTGTGTGTTACATTTTATGCTTCATGTTGCTTTATAACATAGAATCCAAGGAAGGCAATCCAAATGACCACCAACTCACTAATGCATTTTTCTAAGTAGCCTATCATAATATGGCATAGAATAAATTTTTTGGGTAATAAGAAAAATCTGGTGTGACTGATCGCACAGCACACAACTTTCTCTCTACACTTTTTTGGATTGAGGGAACCTCAAAACGTGTATATCCATCAAAGTCTTGACTTCGATTTTTTGACATGAACCCATACTTTCTCTAATTCTTATATATTAACAGATATACAGATCTATTCTCTAAAAACAGACGTTAAAATTTAAAATAAACAAATGGGTGTTAAAAAGTAATGTAAAAACAATCAGCGTTAATAAAATGCTATTCTCTAAACAAAGTTTTAACAGCGACGTTAACATGTTGCTTTTATTTCAGAGCTATCAAAATCATTTCCTTACTTTTTAGGTTAAGGACGCCATGTTTATTTTAAACACGACGTTAAAATATTAAAGGTTCCCCCTAGACATGGCATTAATTTTTAACACTATTTACTAAATGTTAACGCTTTGGCTTTAAATTTTTGTTTACAGAATAGCTATTTGAGGCAAGGAAGTGATTTTGAATAGCATTTTTTAACGCTGATTGTTTTTACATTACTTTTTAACACCCATTTGTTTATTTTAAATTTTAACGTCTGTTTTTAGAGAATAGACCTGATAGCCATAGGACAATACAAGCTTGAACTCCCAAAAATGTCAAATAAAGAGATTTATATTTCTGAATTTTATTTACTTGTGACACAACTATTGTAAATTATGTTCCGAAAAAAAAAAGTTATACTTTTGAGCACATCACATAAAGACATGAAAATCAGCGATAGGATGGATAAAAAGCGTCAAATGTTATTGTACTACTATACTACCAATACTACCAAGGGTGCAGTTGACACCCTTGATCAAGCAATAAATACTTTCACTTGTAAAAGAAAAACAAATAGGTGGCTAATGATAATATTTTACAAGATGCATGACTTTTCAGGCTACAATAGAAGAACTAGGTAAATCTCTTATAAAAGAACATATTACGAAAAGATCACATATGCCACGAATTCTAAATGCGTTGAATATTGTAAAAAAAAGTTCAAGAAGAATTCCTTATTGAAGCTTCTACAAAACGCAATACGAATGAAAGAAAATTGAAAACGAGGAAGAAGCACATTTGTAAAGGAATTAGTGATGGAAAAATAAATATTATATGTGAAGAGTGTAATTAGACTCGTTTGTGAAAATGCTTTAAAAAGGAAAAAAAATGGTTTTATTTGAACTAATATAAGGTGGGGTCAAAAATGACCCCAAACAGTAGGCCTACGTGTGTATAGCTGATCGGAGCAGTGCAGCAGGGTTAAAGGCTTCGCTTTTGTATGGTCCAAAGGGCGATTAATTTAAAATCCATCAGCTGGTTTATGATTTGGTTTGCTTAACTTTCATCGAAATTTTTTAATTTCCCTAGAAAGTGTTAAACATAGATCTAATTTAGGTTTAGTCCTTTAAGCCCGATGTGTAGAGTGCAATACAATAGTAGTGATATTCGTGTTGGGTCTGTGCCTATATTAAATTTACATCAGTAATCGAACTAGTATAATGATGATTAGGGAACCAAGTAAGTTAGGGTTTATGTAACTAGCATGTCTGAAAATAAAATACCTATTATATTTTCAATAACAATATTTACGTTCTTCCGGTCTCAAAATTGGCTTTAAAGATTTTGATTAAAAAGAATATCAGTAAAATTTTTCGTGAAAATTGTTTGAAGTTCATTTTAGTGATGTGTTTCAGATTTTTCAAATACATTTTCCGGCTCTTCCTTCCATAGAACCAATGTTAAATCCCCATATGGGGATTCGCAAGTTAATTTCGATTCAATCCTCTTTGAAACTTTTTACACATTTTATAAATTTTTAAATTGGAACTTTTTTTGATGGCCTCAAGTCTTTTCGCTCTTCTATCAGCATGTCGCGTACAAGCCGTGATGTCAAAGGCCGTGACGCTACAAGACATGATGTCACAGGCTGTGACGACAAAAATAGGAAAGTTGAAATTTAATATATATGACGAATTATAAAAAAATAATTGTGAGATTTAATTATTCAATTTTTAAATTGATAAAATATAATTTTTAAAATAATTTAAAATGATTAAAATCTTCAATTGCTAAATAAATATTGTTCTCAGTTTTTAACATGTGTCTATTGATTTCTTGGGAAATATCATTCCCATTTTCCAATTATTAAGTTAAGATTTAAAACGCGATTTTAATACCCATAATTGAATAATTTTCTGAAAATTTTCATTTAAACGCCTACGATCCGAAAAAAGTTTCACTTGCATCGTCGTTTCATTAAACTACACAATGATTTTTTCCAATTGTTATTAAATATTTATTCAGGATTCTCTATTGTGAATAAAATGTCCAAATATGAGAGTAAAATTTTGAAAAATAATCATAGCTTATTTCAAGAATACAACATTTAATATACACAGAGCTATGAAAATTTTGAATCAATTGACTTTTTTACTTTTCATTACTTATGAAATGCAAGTGGTCAAGTTAACTAAGTTGATATGAAAAACTAAATATATCTCGACACAAAAAAATTTGGTGTGACAAGCACGGTTCTCTTATTGAAGGTAAATCACACCAGATTTTTTAATTTTCTTGACCAGTTTTAATATCGTCCCTGTATATGTATGAAACATTAAAAAATTCACTAGATGGCAGACAATTAATGATTTTTTTGCTTTATTGCTTGATTCTTGATAAATGGCCGGCCGATAATAAATAAATAATTTTCTAATTGGCATCAAATGAAAGAATTATTTATTAATTCACGAGCTAATGTCGCTGATACTTATGCCCGCATATACGTAGTTGGCGGGTTTTCTTTTAATGGTAGTATTCGATTTATTTAATAGGTAGGAGGACTCACTCGTTGCTTTTCTACAAGTTTATCGGATTTTCGACAATCATAATGATGTGCTTATTCTCAAGTGGGTCTCTTATTAAATGGAAATCAATATTCTCTATTCTATGATGATAATATAAATATCGGATGGCTTAGAAAATTAAAATCGAAAAGCCTTGAATTTAGAGAGTAGCCTAATAATCAGAGAGTAAATTTAAACTCTCGACCGTAGGCTCTAGTGGAAATAATGTATTAAATAATACGTAGATGAGCAGGTTGAGGCAGTCCCATGGCAGACAACTCAACAAAATAGACATATTTATTTTTTCTTAGGCTGAACGCACACCCTCTTGGACAAAACGTTTTGTCCAAAAATTTTTTCGGGGAGCGCAAACCGATTTAGCAAAACGCTCAATGGCAAAACATTTTGTTCAATGATGCCGAATCATGCTCAATTGTGTTTTGCCTCCTCGGTGTGCTTTAAACCCATAGAAAAGCATTGAAAAAAACAGTTTTAGGCACGATTAGTCAAAAAACGTATTGTCCAAGAACGTTTTTGCTCAATTGGTGAGATTAAACAAATAACGGGTATCGTAAAAAGTCTTAAATGGTGGGCTATGTTGCCGAAAAGACTGTGTGTATGTGTGTGTGAATTTCACAGCTATATCTTCCTACCTATTTAAAATTCATTTCTACATTGACTATACACTGCATGGAGTACATTAAAAGGTCCATAATCCAAATGAATAGGAATTATAGAGTTTGTTAATATAAGTTTGTTTAACAAAATTAATTTACGTCACGGTTATTAATAAAAAAAAAAAAAAATTCTCCATGAACGAACACGTACGTACCAGGTATATTGCTTACGCTTTGACTTTTTGTTATTTTAATTGAATTAAAATTATAAAATAACCAAGCCAGCCAGCAAACTTTCCCATTAAATTTGTTGTGGCTTTGCGATATCTAGGGACTTCAAAAATGGATGGGATGAATGATTAATAATAAGTTAGCCTGGCTGGCTATATTAGAGATAAGTCTTGTTTCAGTTATAGTTTTACTTTTTTGAAAAAAATAAAGTTTAAATTATATCCTTGAAAATTTATAGACTATCCTGGGGGTAATTTATTTATTAGTAGTAGATGAATTTGGGATATTTCTTGTTGCAATGCAATGCAAGTGTTAAGATATTAAGGAAGGATCTTGAGTTCAAGCGAGGCTACCGACTGGGCACAGCACACAAGGGTCTATTTATTGCTGTTTGAAGGCTCAGTCGTATGCGTGCTCTCAGCTTTTTTTCAACTGTTGCTTTTGAACAAAGAGTACTAGTACTTTACTGATGTAATTCTTCAGTTTGTTTTTTCGATTTTCTTAAAATTCGCTCCAATGATTTTGTTTAAAATTCATAAATCACTTATTTTTTAGAAGCTCTTTAAAATGTATATTCTCATTTTGCTTTTGAAATTGTTTGAAGCACAGTTGAAAGAATAGGAGAAATGATGGCCATGGCAAAAAATATATAAATATTTTTTATTGATTTTACATTTTGAATCCTAAACTGCAGGAATCTAAATATGTGTCGACTAAAAAAAGTCTGGTGTGCAAGCACAGAACCCAACTTTTTATTACCAAAGGCAAGAGAAAGTTGTGAGGTGTGTCACACCAGGTGTTTTTAAAGTTGTGCGTGTGTTATGCAGAGGTGAGGTGGAATGGGAACGCGTGGGAACGGCATTCCCACACTGCTTTCACTCATTAAAAAAAAATAATAATGACAAATTAAATTAAAATTATTTAAGCAAGTAAATAAAATAATACTCAGGGAAGTACCACGGGATTCTTTTTTTAAATTAAGGTAATGATTTAAGATATTGGTAGTACATAGTCTAGAATTGCACCATTTCACTATTAATTTTTCTAAATTTTTCCGGGGGAAGGCCCCCCTCCGTCCCTCCATTGGTAAGTCATGTATTTAGCGTTCCCACACTGAAAATTTCGCCACTACACCACTGGGGTTATGTGATGTGAATTAGTCACACTCCTGTTTTACCAAACTTTTAAATTCTTTAATTTACTACAAAAATTAAGAAGCAGTCGCTAATTCTTTTCAAAGTTGGACAAATCATGTATATATTATCGATAATAATAATATTCCAGAGAGATGTGTAGATGATTAATTAATGATCAGTTTGAACTTGTTTTCAATTGGCTCTTATGTTAAGTTATAGAGAGGATTTGGATTGACAAGATTATAATTGTTATAACTTGAATTAAATTGAATCCAATTAGAATTCAAGCCTCTTGTGTGTGCAGACTCTCTCTCTCTCGAGAGAGAGAGAGAAATATTTTTTTTAAACCAAAGGAGAGATAAATATTTTGAATTTAATTAATTTGGCAAAGAATACAACATGCGCGTCTGTTAATTATAATATATAATTACTCCTTTACAATTAAAATTAATTATATTGGAATGTCAGAAGAGAAAATGGGAGAGACGCGGCACGGTAATAATAATATTTTAAATTTCAAAATTAAACAAGATGTTGTGATCAGGTGGGTAGCCGAATAAAAGAGAACAACGAAAGAGAAACCTCATTTAATGAGGTTAAACCACATCTACGAGTAGAAATGTTATAATTTGAAGAATTCATTTAAACGAGTAATGAATTCTTTAAAAATAAAAAATTAGATTCGAGAAAATGAGACCGAGAGTATGGCAAAATAAAGCAGGAATCTGTGGGGACGAAATATCAAAAAGGAGGGAAGAAAATTATTTCAAAAAATCTTTTTTTTTTTTTGGAATGGGTGCATAAGGTCCGAAGACCTATAATGACCAATAGTCACATGCAGCCAGGAAGAAAATAAAAACAAAAGGAGAAGCATAAAGGGGAAACTCAACTGCGGGAACTGAGAAGATGCCTGTTGAGGTTAGACTTGAAAGTCTGAAGATTGTAGGTTTTGGGGAAGATAGACGCAGGGAGCTTGTTCCAATCACGGGAGGTCATGGGGACAAAGGAAGAATGAAATTGATTTGTTCTGTTAGTCGTGATCTGAACAGCATAGGGATGCTGGGAAGATGCCTCTCTTGTGTTCCGTGAATATGTTGCATTGGGTGGGATAATTGATTTTAATTCGGCAGAGCATTGACCATGGTAATACCTGTCTGTATCTGATATGACTTGTTATTGACGCTTATATTAAGTTTCCCATAGCACCTTAGTTTCAAACTTGCTAAATCAAAATGTTGACTGCTTCAAATAAACTATGGTTATTTTTCAAAATTTTAATCTCATATTTGGACATTTTATACACAATATAGAATCCTAAATAAATACAATATTTCATAAGAATTGGAAAAAAATTTTTAAAATCAGTAAAAAGTTCCAAAGGGACCTTTGAATCGAAATTAACATACAAATCCCCATAGGGATTGGCTCTATGGAAGGAAGAGCCGGAAAATGAATTTGAAAAATCTAATGTGACTGTCTCACAACTTTCTCTTACCTTAGGTATTCGAAAGTTGTGTTCTGTGCTTATCACACCAGATTTTTATTTATTTTTTAATTAAAACTTCCAGAATATACTGGGTATATTTAAAGTCAAGTTAAATAGATTTCAAATTTTTTTTTTTAATTAATAAAATATAATTTTTAAAATATTCAATATTTTTTATTTAAAATTTGCAAAAAATATTTGTTAATATAACTTGAATTAGTTTTATTACTTTCTCTTACCCTATATTTAGGTGTATTTGGAAATAAATTGCTAGGAAAGAATAAAGTATCATTAAAATGGAAAATATTGTTTACAACGACGACAAATTCATAGGGCCCTATAGCAAATTAACAGAGATGAAATATTTCACTCCACTAAAGTTCAAGTGTGCGAAGTTGCCCAAATAGAGCGTGACGGACAGTCAGACGGACATTACCTAATAATGGATTTATAATTTAAAAATTTCGTATGTAATATACGTGTTGCTCTTGTTTAAATAATCTATTCTATTATATAAAAGACACTCTGTATGTCTGGAACTAGCGGACGGATTTTCATGGAGTGATTTGAAGTTAGCATTATTTCGGATTAGGGGTAGGAGAACCCCCCCCCCCCCTTTAAAATAAATGTAGGTGTATAGTACTGGCTATACAGAATGCAGGGAACTAAAAGAGAAAATATTCTTGCTAGCTAGATATAAATTATCGACTAGTCTCAGCTGAAGTTTTTTTTAAAGATATGGGAAAATGTGTTTGGAGTAACAGTAACAATAATTTAGAGTGAATTTTCTTAAATTTTTTTTTTTCTCTCTCTCTTTCAAACAGCTGCTTTTCTCTCTCTAGTCTTGTAAAGCATTTTTGATGTTATATTAGTAACGCCATATCAGAGACATGCGTCAAATTAAACTATAGAAAACGAATGAGAGGATATTTTATCATGCGTTCACGCTGTCTGTTATTTCACAAAATTTACATTTCATTCTCTTCTACTAGGATATTTTTTTTTTCCAAAATATAAACATTTTCATTTTTGATAAAAAAAAAATTCAACAGGAAATTATTTTTTTTCCTATAAGCGTGGACTCATTATTGTGTTATTAGCAAAAAAAAAAAAACACAAATAATGTTTAACGTTGATAGAAAGATATTTGACGATTTAATTAATATGCATGCATGTCAAACCCCCCTACTAGGGGAGGGAAACGAATTTTAAATAAATATATTATTG
>JAKCPI010001540.1:0-50673 GCA_023213315.1 Euborellia annulipes
ACTCGACGTTTCGACTCTCCTTTTGGAGCCATTTTCAAGAGTATGGGATTAGGGGGGAATGGTTGAGGTAGTTTGTTTACGGGGTCACGCAGTCTTGCTGGTCCCCAGGTCAATTTGGGTGGATGCCTCAGATGGCGTGTTTTGGTCTCAGAGTTGGAGGAAGGTTGGGTGTGTGTAATTGCGTTTGTGTTCGGTTTAGGTTGACTACGGGGCCTCAATCTGCCTCCCCAAGTCGCAGTATTATTGGTTTGGTTAGTAAGTGATATGTTCCTGAGATTTAGATTGGGCGTTTGTGTGTGTGATCGTGTCTGTGTTTAATTTAGGTTGACTTCGGGCCTCTCAATCAGCCTACTCCCCCAGTCGATGTATTGCCGGATGTTTCCGAGGTTTGTGTTTGTCATTGAGAGGATGCGTGTTGGGTCAGTGTGGTGTCGGTTTGGGTGTTGATAGTCGAAGTGATTTGTTTTTTTGATTTGCTTACTGCTATGGCGCTCGAGGTGTTGACTGGTCCCTGGCTGGCCAGAGACCTGATTTCACCCTTCAGAACTTGATATGTTATTTGTGTCCTGCATTCAGCATGTTCTTAATCAATTGGCAAATATTTTTTTTAACTAATGCTGATATAAAATTTTTAATTACTGTTCTTTAGCTGCTTGATAAGAGTTTAATTCGTATATGCAAATGCAAATTTATCTAAATATCCATCGAGGCTAACAAATTTGAAATAAATAAATGATTAGGATTTTAAAATAATACGTATTATTATTCATTAATCAATGTTGTGTTCGTTTGTTTGTTCAATCCCCATGTCTTTTTTTTTCATTCTCAGATTAATTTTGATTGATGAATGTACTTGAAAAAATAAAATATTTTCTTTTTGTTTGTGCCATTCAATTGGTGAAAATTTCGACTTAAGGATTTTAATATTAATTTAATCATTACATTTCTTTTTGAAAACGTAGTGAGATTTTTACTTTCTCTTACCTCTATATACGTTAATATATAGAGAGAGAGAAAGTATTGGATTCATATCAAAAATTCGATGTCGAGATTTTGATGGATATACACGTTTTGAGGTTCCCTGAATCCAAAAAAGTGGTTTTCGCGACATGGTTTGTGAGTCTGTGAACAAAATATCTCAAGAACGAAAAGAGCTAGGAGGTTGAAATTTTATATTTAAGTTAGGCACCCTCCTAGGGCGAAAAAATAAGCTTTTGAACAAAATCGGCCAAAGAGTACTAGGTCTTACTGATGCACTTTTTCAGTTTTTTTCGATTTTCTCAAAATTCTCTACAACGATTTTGATTAAAATTCAAAAATCAATTATTTTTTAGATGCTCTTTAAAGTGTATATTCTTATTTTGCCATTTGAAATATTCTGAAAACCACTTTACTCTTGTACTTCATAAAAAGATAGAGAAATGGTTGCTATGGTAACAAAATATAAATATCTTCCCATAATTATAAATTTTACAATAGCCCTCGGGGCTTGGTGTAGGGGTTAGCGTGCTAACCTCGTATACCAAAAAGTCGTGGGTTCGGGCCTCAGGCAGTCCGATGAGTTTATTTAAGCCATTTGGATACCAAATATCTTAAATAAAAATGCCTGGACCCCCCAATAGATATATTAAACTAAACATACGAGTATCGTTTAAAGTGTGGATGAGAAAAAAGTGTGTTAAAAAAATTTACATCTTGAATTCTAATATATCAGCGGAAACTAAAAAACACGAAAAATCTGGTGTGACAAGAACAAAACACAACTTTCGATTAACGAAGGTAACACACCAGATTTTTTCTTACAAAAGAAAGCACATGCTGATTCGAAAAAAAAATTAATTTTTTTTTCATTTTGCACATCACAAACTGATCAACAAAAGTTGATCAATATATATGATCTCTGATTGATAATCTCAATAATAAACAATGGAATGGATATTATATGATAAACCTTTTATCCTTTCTTTCTTTTTTTGTTTTTTTGCTCGTTAGTTCTCTTTAATTTTTTTCCCTTTGAGATATCATTAGCCTATAGACATAATAAATCCTATAGAGAGGTTAAAAGCATTCGCTTCTCCCTTCTTCTTTCTCTGTTAAGGTCAATTGGACCATTAAAAGCAAGAGTCCACCCCCAAGCAAGGGTCCACCTCCCCCTCCGCCGCCCTTTTACTTCTTTTCCTTTCAGTTAGAATCGATTTAACGCACGAGGGTCACTTTTATTCGCCTCTTTCCCTCTCATCGTCAAGTATATATAAACACAAACACCTTCAAGGAGATGAATTCCAATTGTTTATTTTCTCTCTCCTTTTCACTTCTTGAAATATTAAAGTGAGTTAGTTAGCAGAACGATTTTCTTAATTTTACTTTTTCACACTAAGGGACGGTTACTTCACTTCTAGGCAAAATTATCCGAGAGATAGCAAATCTTCGATATAGTAAACGAGAGCATGCTTAACCTCTAGTTTTAAAAAAATAAGTTTTTTCGCAAATAATTAGGTATATGAGGTATAAGGAAAGTTTTGTGAAGTTAGTAACTAAAAAAAGGTGTGAAGTTAGCAACTAAATAAAGGTGTGAAGTTAGCAACTAAATAAAGGTGTGAAGTTAGCAACTAAATAAAAGTGTTAAGTTAGCAACTAAATAAAGGTGTGAAGTTAGCAACTAAATAAAGGCATCAATTATGTGAAAATTATAAAAAATAAAAATAATTAATTAAAGCTAATTAATTTTTAACAATAATTTAAAAATTTTCAAAAAAATAAATAAACAACCCTTGTGTTTCTAATTTCACCCCTTAGTTAACCTTATACCGAAATTTGGATCTTAACTAATTAACTACGACGTGGGCTCATATTTAATCATATGATTATCTTAACTAGATGTGAAAACTCCGAGGGATAGCTAGTTAATTACAAGTGAAGCAACTGGCTCTTAAAAGACAAGAGGATATATTATTAGTTTAAGTATTTTCCTGAAAGGGAGACACACCAAGTGTCAAAATAGAGTTTGTTATATTGAAATACAATCATTCTCGTTGCTATCCATTAATAAAAAAAAAAATAAAAAAAATATTTTTATTTAATAAAGAGAATAAATGGCGATATTTATTTTTTTTTTTAAATAAATAAATAATAAATAATTCATAATAAAATTACTTCCCTTTTTTCCAAACAACCTGTTGAATACAGAGTTTTTTTATTCTATATCAAATATAGATTAAGCCATGTCTGTATAATAAAAAATTTGATAAATTAATAAAAAGCTAGAGACCATTCAAATCCAATCAGGGTTATTGATTAATAATAATCCAAAAAATTGAAATTAAATGCCAGCGAAAATTTCGAGTCTTCAAATCTAGTTAAGCTAAACATATGATTAAATAAAAGCCCAGGTCGTAGTTAGTTAGCTAAGACCCAAAGTTCGATATAAGGAATCTTGGGATGAAAATAATTTTCCTTGTATATCTATCTAAAAATGAAATGGAAAAAATGTATGTATTTGTGTTAGAGAAATCCACAAATTTCAAAGAATCTATTTGAAATTAAGTACATATATAGGAGTACATGGACCAGGGAGTAACGTAGTAATAATTTGAATCTATTAAGTATTTTGTAAAATTAATTATAATCAAATTTCTTCAATATGGGAAGTTGGCTTGGAAATTAGAGAGGGAGTTAGTTGCTCTGAGAGCCAGCTTTCCAGGGTTATGACTAGGACTGTGGACGGAGTTGAAAAAAAGAAGAGAGCACGCATACGACTGACCGTTCAAACAGTCATAAATAGACCCTTGTGTGCCCAGTCGGTAGCCTCGCTTGAACTCAAGATCCTTTCTTAACATCTTAACACTTGACACTTTCATTGTAACAAGAAATATCCCAAATTGGCAATAAACTTTATAAGGGGGTCCAGGGGCGCAGCCCAGTATATGCCTTTATTAAGTTGCTAACTTCATAAAACTTTCCTTATACCTAAGATATCTAATTATATGTGAAAAACTTATTTGTTTTTAACTCGAAAGTTGATATGATGTATTTTTGATTTATTTATTTTTCATGTTTTTATTTTGTAAAGTTTTGCTATGGCTTCCAAATAAACAAAAAAAAAAAAAAATATGGGGATTGACTTCCCCGAGACTTTCTCGTATATTCTTTTGGAATTACGTCTGGGTGTGTGTGTAAACACGATTGCTTAAAAACCAAAGCAGCTGGATCGATGAAATTTGGTATATGCTCCTTACACTAAAATTGTAGATTTCTATCAACTTTTGGAGTAAATACGTCACTTGAAAGTAGTACTTTACTTAAAAAGTTTTTTCAAAAATTTTGAAATTTTCAATTTTTTTGTTATATTATGATAAAATACTCTATTTTAAAAAGTTTTTTATTCTTTGACATTTTTCGAAAACTGAATAGTTTTGAAATAATCACAGAAGAAATAAAAAATATTCGTTAATTTTGATAAAAAATCAAAACAAAATCATACAGGTGTCATTAAAAAAAGGGTAAATATAAACAAATTCATTTGTTCAACAAATGAATTTGTTTATATTTACCCTTTTTTTAATGACACCTGTATGATTTTGTTTTGATTTTTTATCAAAATTAACGAATATTTTTTATTTCTTCTGTGATTATTTCAAAAACTATTCAGTTTTCGAAAAAATGTCAAAGAATAAAAACTTTTTAAAATAGAGTATTTTATCATAATATAACAAAAAAATTGAAAATTTCAAAATTTTGAAAAAACTTTTTAAGTAAAGTACTACTTTCAAGTGACGTATTTACTCCAAAAGTTGATAGAAATCTACAATTTTAGTGTAAGGAGCATATACCAAATTTCATCGATCCAGCTGCTTTGGTTTTTAAGCAATCGTGTTTCACACACACACACACACACAGACATAATGCCAAAAATGGTTTTTTGGACTCAGGGAGGTCCAAAACGTGGAGAAACATCAAAATCTCGAAGTCGAATTTTTTTACGATTACATAACTTTCTCTATACGAGAAAGTAAAAAATTAAGCTTGTTCTTGTTTACTATATCGATGATTTGCTATCATGCGGATAAGTTTTCTAGTTCACTCCCAAGGAATTTATCTAATTAAATTGCCTTGATTTTTGGATCGCTAGTGGCTCATTTCTTGTTAATATGTGGCCAGCGTCTTTGAGTTACCTAAGCTAAGGAGATCATGTTTAAGCAAGAATGAGCCAAGTGCTAATTTCTTGGGAAAAAGAAAAATCCTTTATAGAGTGTTTCGAAGGCGTTTTTCTTCTCTCTCTATGGCATAGCCTCCCCGTCGATGGCAATTGTCATCCATGCCGAAATACCAGAGAAAAAATAATTTTTTATAGACGATGGATAAATTCTATTTTAGGTAGAATTCTCTTCAAATAAATATTTGCCTTGTCAATTGATCGCTTGTTCTTTTTTTGAGCCTTGCTACTTTCTTTTTATACCCAAACTTAAATTAAATATGTCAAAATCAATTCATCAATCCTTTTAAAAACAAATCAGTTAGATGATTGATTAAATAGAAGTAAAAAAAAAATTCCATTATCAAAAATCTTTTTAAATTTATTGCGTTGGTGGTTGAATTCCATTAAAAATAGAAAGAGCTGGATAATACAGACATACAGGTGGTTGATTGCTTATACATTAATATATTCCAGGCTTTTAACAAAAACTAAACTTTCCACTCCATTCTGCTAATTTTATTATAGATAATAATTCATGTTAGCTACGTTAAAATATTAAAATTAATTATATTATAGCTATAGGTATAATACTGAAAAGATAAATTGTATGTTGCGTGTTAAGAGAGTTGAATTTATTCATAAAATAACTTAATGATGAAATTAATAATTTGATTCAATGCCTTGGTTGAAATTACCAATAATAAAGAGAGCGCATTCTAATCTAATAGTCTGTCCGGCCTTTGAATTCTCCTTTCCACTAGCCTGTTGCCAAAGTAGAAACGCGAACTTAGAATATAAAAATTTAACAAGTTTAATTAAATATTTGCTGGTTGATTGGCAGAATGAAAAAAATCAATCTTAATACACTAAGGGCAAGTTGCATCAGTTAAGGTCAGTTAGTAGACCTATAGTTAGTTGGTAATGCAGAAACCCTCTTCCGGGGGAATAAATAAATAAATAAACAGAACATGTTTGTGAAGGTAGCAACATTATTATATAGACATCTTAAAATTGAAATTAATTCAAATAAATATTATAAATTGAAATAATTAGTTTTTTTACCAAAAAAATTTTTTTTTCCCATTCACACTTACTCATTTTCACACAGTATTTTCGGCAACTTAGGCCATATAAGACTCTATACGATATAAGAATATATATATTGGGGCTCAGGCATTCTTATTTAAGCCATTTAGTATCCAAGTGGCTTAAATAAAATCAGGACTGCCTGGAATCCGAACCCTCGACCCTTGGTATACAAGGCAGGCCCGGTACCAATTATGCCAAGCCCGAGAGCTTTACCAAAATTAAACAAACAAACCAATAGCCAAATTCAAAATAAACAGATATGGAATGCATTAGCTGAAATTAGGAGAATATTCGTCTAGCCAGAAGGAGTTGCCAACCTGGAACATAGTACAGTAAGCGCCACAATTAAGTCCCCACCTGATAGTTAGAGCCTTAATTAAGTATATGGTGAAATAATTTTAAATTTGAAAAGGTAAAATAAAATCCTCTGTACCAGATTTTACATTTTCAAATTTAAAATTATTTCACTATACATCATATACTATACCATATACTTAAGCTATCAGGAGGGACTTAATTGTGGCGCTCACTATACCAGTTTGTATATTAGAAAATATTCAAATAATCGACTTCAACACCTTGCCATATATAATCCTGACTGACATAAAATGAATAATAACAAAAAAAGCGATAGAATGCAGGTTGCTTCTGTCATTTATATTCGTGAAGTTAGGATGCTGGTGCCAGGATTGATTTTCTAATATCACCCCTTGTTATATCTTAAACAGAACTTAGGGTCTCAGCTAACTTAACAGAGACCTTGGCTATAATTCACCATATATCTAGTAGATATCATTTGGATACCAAATGGCTTGAATAAGAATGCCTGGATATTATATAAATAACAGTTATCCTATAAATTCTTATATGGCCTAAGTTGCCAAAAAGACTGTGTGTATGTGTGGGTGTGAGTGTGAATGGGAAAAAAGTGTGTTTTTTATTTAAAAAAAAAAATGATTCTTAAATTAGAGTATCATTAAGATTAGAACAGGTCTTTTTAATTAAGAAGAAACAAAATGTTACGTTTTCATTGACGCACAGTGTATAAAGATACAATTCATTGTAAATTTTTATTCAATTCTGGGACGAGGTTTTGTTTACCTTTATTTTAAACTGCCACAGCTACACTCGTCGGCACAGTATTTAGGTGTGTTTATGGTTAATTTAAAAAATTCGTTTAATTTTTCAGGTCAAACGTGTGCATCAACGTTTTCGAATTTCCATCTTCAGGACCTGTTTTTTACAAAAATTGTTTAACATAGATCACATTTAAATTAACCATAAACACACCTAATTCCTGTGCCGACGAGTGTAGCTGTAGCAGTTAAAAATAAAGATACAATTAATGATGTATTAATTTTATAGAAACAATTTTCTTTATTGTGATGTTTGTATTTTTACTTTCTCTTACCTATGTATATATGTAATATATATATAGAGAGAAAGTATTGGATTCATGTCAAAAATTCGATGTCGATATTTTGATGGATCTTCACGTTTTGAGGTCCCCTGAATCCAAAAAAGTGGTTTTCGCGACATGGTCTGTCTGTGGGTGGGTGGTGTGTGTGTGTGTGTGTTCAATTTTAAGCATGAAGGAATTGAGCTATGAGGCTGAAATTTTATATTTAAGTTAAACACCCCCCGGGACCGGAAAAATAAGCTTTTAATCAAAATCGGCCAAAGTGTACTAGTACTTTACTGATGTACTTTTTCAGTTTTTTTCGATTTTCTCAAAATTTGCTCCAACGATTTTTTTTTAAATTCAAAAATCAATTATTTTTTAGATTCTCTTTAAAATGTATATTCTCATTTTGTGATTGAAATCTTCTGAAGACCACTTTACTCTTGTATTTCATAGGGAAGATATGAGAAATGGTTGCCATGGTAACAAAATATAAATATTTTCCCATACTTATAAATTGTACATCTGAATTCATATGTTCCGTACTGTCGGGAACTAAATATATGTCGACACAAAAAATCTGGTGTGACAAGCACAGTACACAACTTTCGATTACCGAAGGTAAGAGAAAGTTGTGTGCTGTGCGCCAGTCACACCAGATTTTTTTTTTTTTTTTTGGTGAGTTGCATTCCCCCGTCCTGCACTCCTTACAATATTTCCTTTCCCTTTATGTTATTATTATTCTATTTAGTCTATCAAACGAGCTTATTATGTCAAAGTCTTCCTTTTGTCCTTGATGATATACGTACATGCATTCATATGTATGAAGGTCGATCATTTCCATCAATATAGCTCTATTGTCTGACTGTCTATCAATGACTACATTCTATCCAAAATGCCCTCTCCGTTTCCTCCAGTGGAGTAATATCAAACAAATATAAAAAAAATTGACGACGACAAACAGACAGGCTAAAAGCAAAGTGATAATAGAATAAGCCGTAAGAAGAGTTTACGAGAGCACCAAAGTAGACGAGAGTAGCAAGGGTAGAATGGAGTTCGACTTCTAGATGCCATAGAGACAGATACTTGGTGGACTATCAAAAATACCTAATCTACACACTCGATAGCCATTTTTTAGATGCTCTTTAAAAAATATATCAGTAAAATTTTTCGTGAAAATTGTTTGAAGTAGGCCTACACTTTGCTGATGTAATTCAGATTTTTCACATTCATTTTCCGGCTCTTCCTTTCATTGGCCAGAAATTTTTGATGGAGGGGGGATCAAGAAATTTTTTTCAAAAATTAAAGATTATTTTAGGGTATTTATAAATCATTTTGGCTTGTTTTTTTAGCTAGAGTAAATTATTATATTTTACTTTCTCTTACCCTATATGAAATATAATTTGTATTAAATATCTAGTCATGGCTTGTGTCCCAAAGGGGGGGGGGGGGTGAATCCCCAAACCCCCCTGGCTACGCCTATGCTTCCTTGCATAGAGCAAATGTTAAAGCCCCATATGGGGATTCGCATGTTAATTTCGATTCAAAAAGGGGAAAACTTGGAACTTTGGAACATTTTACACATTAAAAATTTTTTTTTTTTAATTCTTATGAAATTTTGTTTTTATTTATGATTCTGTGTGTATAATATATAATATTATGCGCAATGATCCAATCAATATTAATGTATGGTGTAGAATTATGGGGATGGAAAGAGAGAGAAGAGATAGAACGAATACATGGCCAATATATGAAGATGATACTAGGCGTATTAAGATGTAGGCTACTCCCGATTACATCTGGCGAAGAGAGATGGGAAGGGTAAAACTGAAAACATTGGCATCAAAAAGAATGTTAAAGTATATAATGAAGATAGGGAAAATGCACAAAGAAAGATGGCCAAGAATATGCTTCGAAGAACACCTAAGAAACCTGAGAAACGAGAATGCCGCAGAATGGGGAGCGCTGATGGCAAGGAAGTTCGAGAGTTTGGGGCAGAATTGGCGCGTGCTGGAAGAGGCCGACAGAAACACAATACAGTCAACCTTCGAGAGGATGCTGAAAACAGAAATGGAACAAACCATTCAGGCAGACTGGAGCAAAATAGAAAAATCAACATTCTGCCACTAGTACAAATATATCAAGAATGACATAGAAGGGGAAGAATATTTGAAAGGAAATAATGAAGATATAAGAAGACTCTGGGCAAGAGCCAGATGTGGAAGTATCTGGAGTAGGGATGAAACAATACGAGTAAATACAAGTACTTACTCGATACTTTTCTTTCGATACCAAGTACTTTTGGAATCGATACTTTGGAATTGAGTACCAAGTAAGTATCGGTCAAAAATACTCGTATCGATACTCGGTCCACGTACGCGATGATTAGTTAGGCCGGAGGAACATTTACGTCGATTTGTTCTTGTTTACAATAGAAATAAGTGGAAATGTTTGTACCGCTGAATTTTAATTTTTATTATAGGAGTGTTTAACAGGGAAACACCTTGAAAAATTATTATTTTTGGATAGTACCGCTAGAACTGAATTTTTTCTTAGACGTCGTTGTTTTTTTTTTTCAAGAACTTGATGTTTTATGCCTATGGAGATTTAATCAAGATTCGCAGGGACTTTCCAGCCAGGAGATTAAATAAAAAATCTTTTATTTATTATAATTTCTATTTGCCGGCGTTTCGGACTCCAATCACGACCTTTATCAGGGCAAATATTGTCAACTATACACGATCTTAGGTATTTTAATATTCATTGCAATTAAAAATATACAATTTCTTTTTACTTTGATATGTACAAAAATATTATCATCTACTTTCTATTGATTGGTGACCGAAACGTCAGCAAATAGGTATTTAATCTCCTGGCTGCAAAGTTCGTGCGAATCTTGATAATATCAGTAGGCCTACTTACTGCTGTTTTTGCTTATCTTTAATTGTACGAAAAAATTGACCGATACGAGTAAGTATCGATACTTTTCAATCGATACCGAGTAGGTACTCGATACTTTGCGACCGATACCGGTATCGAGTAAAAGTATCGATACCTTAGTGGTATCGTTTCATCCCTAATCTGGAGAGGAAACCAGGGAAGAGGAGGCAAATACTGCAGAGGATGCAAGAAAGAAAAAGAAGAAGGAAGGCATGTAGAAGAATGCCCGGCCTTAAAAGACAAGCTAGGACGGGAAATAAAAGAATGGTGGAAGGAACTGCAAGGAGGTCCCAGCAACGAAACGATCGAGCTGATAAGGAAGATTGATGGAGAGGAGGAAGAAGATGAAGAGTAAATAATGAAAAGAAACAATGAATAGAACCCGAAATCCAAAAAGGGTAAAGGGAAATTTTGTATTTATTTCAATTTATTTATTTGTATTATTATTTGAAATACATATCTTTCTATTCTATTCTATATAATATTATCTTTTTGAAAATAACTGGATTGTACGAGTTTTTTATAAGAATCTATTATTTGTAGAGGAAGTTTACTCGCAGTTCCTTATGATGGATAAGATAAGATTTAATAAAAAACAAAATGTTTAAATGTTGGGATTTAATTGCAACTGTTTTTTCTGTATAATTTTACAGTTTCGGAGATAAAGACTCCATCTTCAGGCTGAAACAACATACATCCATCATCACCATTTTCACAAATAATGTCAATCAAAGAAAAATTTTTTTTATTTTTAATTTTATTTGAATTTAGACAAATCGTAACGCTATAATTAAATTATAAAAGATTGACATTATTTGTGAACAAAATTGTGATGATAGATGTATGTTGTTTCAGCCTGAAGATGGAATCTTTATCTCCAAAATTGTAAAATTCTGCAGAAACACAGTCGCAATTAAATCCCAACATTTAAACATTTTGTTTTTAATTAAATCTTACCTTATCCATCATAAGGAACTGCGAGTAAACTTCCTCTACAAATAATAGATAATATTATCTTGATCGGGCCGGCGACCTAAGATAAGAGTAGTCCACCCGACGCGAAAGTGTGGAAGTCCTAGTTCGACTCCAGGGGGTGCAATTTTGCCCAATCTTAAGTATTTCAAGCAGTCAACATTTAAAATACACAGAACCTTGGAAATTTTGATTCTATTGACTTTTTTACTTTTTACAAAAAATTGCCCTTTTTGTGCAATGCATAGCTACTGGACCATAAAAGCTACAATAAATCTAAATATATTTTTAGAAAGAGTGGTTCAATACGCCCGGACCTTTTTTTTCTTTTTTTTTTTTTGTATTAGATACAAATTTTTGTAGGCCTGCTCATGGTTAAACCAAGAGTTAAATAAATAAAAAACAAAAAAACTTTCTCTTGTTGCCGAGATAATCATAAAGGAAATTTTATTCAAAAATAGTTAAATTAAAGGCTCAAACAGACAGAACGCGAAATTCGCGACGCTCAGGCTACGCGCGCATTTCGCGACGAAAGACGTTTTTGCTAAGCCACACAGGCAGCGTTGTCTGGGCGTACGATCCGGTATTGTGTATATGTATATTTTTCATTAACATCACTCATCTTGATGATAGTTCGCCTGTTCGCGCGAAGGAGTTGTAAATTTGTACAACTCGAAAAAGCTGTCGCGCGAAAGAGAGCGTTTACGCCGCGTAAGTTCGCCCCCTGTGTGACGGGGATGATACAGTCTTGCCTTATACAACATTTCGCGCCCTTTCGCGGCGTTGAAAAAACGCCAAGCGACGCGAATTTCGCGTTCTGTCTGTTTGAGCCTTAAAATTGGAAAATGCTTCATTTGATTTGGAAAACGTTGAATTTGATTTGAAAATGCACTATATATTCTAGTGTGGTAGGCTAAAGTAAAAAAAAATGCCCTTTGTGGGCTTTTTGCAAAATATTCCTTCCACTTTAATTATTTTAACAAAAATCGTAAATAAATTGAAGAGAAGCCATATTTAAATTTTCTTTTTTTTTGTGTCTTAGGTATCTAAGCCATCAAACTTTTATATAATAATCTGTTTATTATAGGCTGGGTAGTGGGTTGATTAACGAACGAAAATGTTCTA
The DNA here is from genome assembly GCA_023213315.1 of Euborellia annulipes. Taxonomy (NCBI): domain Eukaryota; kingdom Metazoa; phylum Arthropoda; class Insecta; order Dermaptera; family Anisolabididae; genus Euborellia; species Euborellia annulipes. The sequence goes on from JAKCPI010001540.1 coordinate 12,723, forward strand.
TTTATTTAACAACGAATAAAACAAATAGAGTCAAATATACGGACATACTCATATGTGAGGTCGTCTCTCTATTTATTTATGTTTATAAATAGAAATGAAGCTAAGAGAGAGAGAGAGAGAGGGGAGATGTTTAACTCATATTGAGACTTGGGTTGAGTAAATATCAAAGACAAAGGGAGAAAATTGATTGAAAAATTCATCTCATTTCAAAAAACACAAACAACGCCTTCATTTAGTGGGTGTTATTTAATATCGATTACAAAAAGAGTGTTTGAAATTTAATAGCATTTTTGAGTGCGGGGGGACGAGTATGCATAATAAATGACAACATCAGAGAGAATATTTGAGCTCAGTTGTCATTGCATCAAACTATCTGATTAACAAAGGGTACTCACAATTTGGAAGAAACCATACATATTTCGTATGCTAATATGTGTTCCACTACAAAATTGTTCGTTTCGCTTGCCATTGCTGTATAATTTACACATTTTTCCTTGCATTCTGTTCGTTTGAAACTTGGACCGGGGCAGGAAATGTCGATTTTGATGCATAATCTTGCCCAATCGAATAGCTGGTGTGAATTGGGCAGGGCGATATCAGCGCCAAAGCTTTAGTAGATGGCCACCTTTTGTCGCCATTTTCTCTCAATCCTCGATTAAATTAATATCGACAATAAAAATGAGAAGTTATTTATGGATCAACGTTATGAAAATAATCGATACAATCCAAGACATAAATGACCACTGAAGGCTAGGTTAGGTTATTAAGAACTCATTTTTCAAGTTCCTTACCTTTTAATCGAACATATGAGAGAAGTTTTGGTTCATGAAATTCGAGGCGAGTTTTGTGGATCTTGCACCTTTTGAGCCTCTGAACAGAATAGGTTTTGACAGGTTTGCTGTGGGTGGGTGTGGGGTGGGGGGTCACATTTTACTGCAAGTGAAACGAACAAACCTATTAGGCTCGCCATTTTGTGTCTGTGCAACCAGTCTCTAGGACGGGAAAATTTGAGATGATATTGCTCGTGATCAGTCCAACAATCCAACTCTACTGAGGACTAGCAGTTGTTGACAAATGTCAATAATGATTGTCTGGAAGCGTGTGGTTCGGATCCCATGAATATTTATTTAAATTATTTGGATGTCCCTGTTGAAAATATAGAATCTGAATATGCAAAAACAGAAATAGTCTGAGTCCACTTTTCTTCTATTTCATAGTTATGTTAGGAGAAACGGTTTACCCAAGGTAACAAAATAGTAAAGTGTGTGTGTGGGGATTCTTGTATTTTTTAGGAGATCTTCTTCTTCTTCTTCTTCTTTCACTGTGGTTTATCCCTATTTTTTTCTTTTTAATTCTCCATAATGCCCTATCCTGCGTCTCCTCACACTCCAAACCCTTTTGCCTGCAGTTCTCCATTACACAGACCAGCCATCTTCTTTTTGGGCCTTCCCCTTGACCTCTTTCCTTTCACCTTCAAATCTAACAATCTTTTCCCCACATATTGATAGCTTTTCTCTTCTAATCACATGACCAAATCATCTCAACCTACTTTTCTTAATCTTTCTTCGATGCCTCCACCACTCCTGCCATTCCTCGGATCTCATTTCTCACTCTGTACCTTCTAGTTTTTGCACTATTCTCATTTCCGCCACAGCCAACTTTCTTTCCTGTGCTTTCTTTATCAGCCACCATAAATTATTGAGGGTCGCACTACCGTGTTAAAAAATTTTTCTTTCGCCTTGGCATTTACCTTTCTACCGAACATAACTCCAAACACCCTTTTCCAATTCAACCAATCAACTTGAATCCTGTGGTCTAGCTCTTTATCAAGTCCCCAAAAGCCACAAAGGAGGCCAGATATTTAAAATATGCAGTTCTTCCCGCTGTAAATATACCTCTTCACTCTTGTCTTCTCCGCCAAACCACAAGTCCTCTTTCTGCTGATCTGGAGATCATCTTCTTTATATTGGAGTTATATTTTTCCAATGATCTCATCTATAGTCCTCTTTTTATATTTATATATATTTCCTTCTTCTTCTTCTTCTTCTTCTTCTATCCTCGCCGCGATGCGGGGTCGGCGGACCTCACTCTTTCCCACCAACCCTACCATGTGCTTTGCGACCGGAAGAAATAGAAAAAGCCGGCCCGTCGCACGGTCTGACGCCTGTTGAAAAAAGGAAGGAAGAGACAGACATGCAAAGAACAGAAGAACTGCTTGTCCCAGCTCGGGTAGCTCGTGGTCGCCATCCAAGTACCCATAAGATGTGGGCTCCTGAGCGATATATATATTTCCTTCGGCTGTCTTAATCTCCTCATTATTATTAACAATACATTCAGCCACTACTCCTTGCAATTAATATAATTTCATTTAATAATGCGAAGTATTTGTATTCCAAAAATAGACTTTGCACCTGCTTATTACAAATAAGCATTAAATGGTGGTTTGAATAAGGGGGCAGGGACCCCCACCTGGCCTGGACCTATCTGTCTCCATTTCAACATGGTTGGCTTGGATATAAAGCTGCTAATGACGTATTAACTGGGCTATATAGGCTACTGTATGTGGAGTAAATATTAACAAATCTTTTAATCCCCTCTCTCTGTCTCGCTCAATTAATTAATCATCATCAAATGAAGAGAGAGAATAGATTCGATTACATCAATAAAAATTTCTATAAAATATTTATCCATTCTCCGTTTACGTTTAAATTCCCTTTTAATATAAACTCTTAAGATGTTCTCTTTTTCTCGTTATTTGATATTTATAATAATTGAATTTAAATTAGATTTTCACAATTTCCATTTGATAAAATTTTCTTTTTTTTTTTTTAAGCAATCTGAGAAGCTAAAAATAATATATAAAAGATATATCGAATGTTTTTCCATAAGGTTAAACTAATTTGAATATTTGTTTAAGAGAGAAGAACTCACTAGTGGATGTTTATTTATAGTAGCCGATATCACTCCACGAGCAATCAATCAATCAATAAAAAAAACACTCTCTCTTTTAAAGGGGTTTTCTTCCTTAAAATCTCGTGACTGGACAGACGGTAGTTACGTTCTCTCTTATTGGCTAATTAATAGGTCGATAAAAGATTCAAACATTTATAAGAAGGGTGTCTTCTTATTCCGTTTTGCCTATCTAGGAGGCGGTCATATTTTTGAAAAAATAAATAAATAATAATCACATAATTAAAAGGATGTCATCCAAACAGGATAGCCTCTATCGAATGAAAATTCCAATTAAAGAAAACGTTTTGGGTAGGCTGTAGAGTAGATGTTCAACGAAATAAAAAACAAGAAAAAATGCAGTTTCTCTATTGAGATTCAACCCTCGGCTAAGGTTTAGATTCTAGGTTTGGACCATCATCGGAGCTGGGACTGTGCCTTAAAGGCATATATACTTTCCCCGAAACGGGAGGGCTTCATGTCTAAGAATGAGATTTATTATTATTATTATTATTATTGGTCATGAAGCCTGATGAGGCATGGTTCTGAAGAAGGAGCCGTTTGAGCTCCGAAACGTTGGCCTATAGCGGAAGGATATAATCCGAATAAATTTGCCTGAATGCTAGCTCTGGATTGATTTATTTATTCACTCTTCTCAACATTATTATTATTATTTTATTGTTTGGCAATTTCGCCTTACAAAGGACAATGGAGTAAGTTTTTACATAAATATTTACAAAAAGATACACTCTGTTAATTTTTTTGTTTTCTATTTTTTCTTAATTTTCCAATTCTTCCTTCCACTCTCTATTCATTCAGGATAAACGCCCTGTTGCGGATCTCCAGCACTGAAGTCTTTCCCTTCAGGTGGGAAGCCCTAATATGATGGTAAATAGAGCAGTTCATCAGAAAGTGTTCCAGGTTTTCTGTCTCATGTAGATTACATATGGAGCTTTCGGCATCGAGCACATGATTCGTACCCTGAATGTATAGACTAATTTTTTTGTGTTAGCCAGGCGGAGAAGGGCAGCTGATCTTAATTTCTCGATATTAGTTCTCAGGTATATATAGTCTTCAGCATCTCCTTTATTCTAGTAGATGCATTTGAAAAGAGGGTTGTTTAAGAATGATATTTATTCACTTTTGATAACAAAAACTGTTATTATTGTTAAAAATTGAAATACCCTCGTAATATGTGAAAGGATTGAATCGGCTTTCGAAATATCGCTATCTTCAGTTCTTATGAGAATACAGGCAATCTCCATGATTGATACATTAACACGCAGATAGAGTTGTATTATTATATTCATAGGTGAATGCCTGGAGGTGTCAGCCAGAAAGGAGTTTCTCTGAATCAATGAAACTCCCAAAAATTCGCGACGTTTCCAAACCGGACATGTGTTCCAAATCCGGACTGTCCGCACATATACTTAATTCAAGCAAAGAGATATCGGGACATGAAAAGTTTCATGTCTTGCTGACTAGCGTTCTTTCTATGAAGATATTTTTTCGTTAAAGTCTTCATATTTATTTAGCACAAAGAAAAAAAGCAAACAGGAAACAAAAGAGACATTCTCAAGACTTTTTTCTTATCTCTTCCTTGTTATTTACTAAAAACTCTCTTAGAAGTATCCCTCTCTCTCTCGTCTTTTCGTAATTTAATGTTTTCTATCAAAATATTATTTCTAGTGGGAATTAATTTTTCCATTTGAAACACTTGACTTGACTTTTTAAAGCGAGCAAGTGGGGGGAAGGTTAAAAAAAAAAAAAAAACTTTTCCATTAAACTTGAAGAGAAAGAAGAGTCTCAAAAATCAACATTGGAGACGAAAGAGAGAAACGTTGATAGTTAGCTAATGAAATTTAATAATTACTATGAAAATAATAGTTTTTTCTTTGTTCAAACCCAAAAAAAGGACTTTTAATTGTTTTCATTTCAATTAAAAATTTTGGGAATCGATTTGATAAATAGTGAATTCAGGAGAAAAAAAACTCCATATTATGAATTCGCTGGTTTTTTTGTGTAATAAGCTTTAAAGAGGTTATTTGAATAGCCTGGACAAAATAAAAGGATTAGTTGCCGTTAACGCATTGGAAAATATTTGTGCCCTATTGTTGGGACAAGGGTAGATAACAAAAGCAAATTATGATGTGGCCAAAATGGGAGATTGGAAAAGTTAAAGCAGCTTTAGAAAAAAAAAACGTTGCGAAACGTTCATCTATGGAATTATTTTTTTTTTTTTTTTTTTAATTTGTTTAATATAAGGTCTTTTTCGGCATCTAAGGCCATTTAGACCCCATCCCTATTTATTTCAAATGATTGGTAGCCAATTCAAATGAAATACATTTTTCTTGTTTGGGCCGGGAAGTGAACCCGGGACCCCGTTTGTCCATGGATTACAGGCATTTTTTATGTAAGGGACACTAAAAAATCCTCCTCTCAAGTTACAAAAAAATACGATTATAAGAACATCTATCTATACCCAGTATATGCAGTTACTCATCTTGATATCAGAGTCAAGCAACGAATCGTCACCTCGCAGAAAGAAAGAAAAAGCTGGGCATACACGGAGAGGTAGAACTGTCGGGTTGGACCGGGGCGGTCCAATCTGTCGGGTCGATCCGCCACGGTTAAAACTTTCGTTACCAATTTGGCTTAAAAAAGTGGAGAGTTTGATCTGTCGGGTTGGACCGGGGCGGACCAATCTGTCGGGTCGATCCGCCAGGGTTAAAACCGTCATTATCAATTTCGTTTAAAAAAACGGAGAGTTTGATCTGTCGGGTTGGACCGGGGCGGACCAGTCTGCCGGGCCGGCTAAAACCGCCACGGTTAAAACCGGCACGGTTAAAACCGTCATCACTCACAAACGTAAAGGAAAAACCCGCAGATAAACCCGTATAGTTGGCCCGCCACGGGCCAAACCGTACGTGTATGGGCAAAATCTTTGGACCGCGGCAGTTTTAACCGCTGATTTGACCAAATCCGTGGACTTTCGTCTTGACGAAAGTTTTGCCTGCCGACTAGACAGACCAAGTCAAGAAGCCGTTGGAATTTCCAAGAAAAATGGAAATAGAAAATTATTTAAAAAAAAAAAGTAATTAATCCTTTCTTCTCCTTTAAATAAAATCTTTAATTATCTGATTCTGAAGCTGCCAAAATGCGATTTAAGGTCCCCTGAGTCCATTTAAGTAGTTTTTGGAATGATGTCTGTGTGTCTGTGTGAATGTCTGTGGTATTTTGCACACATAAACTAGATGTAAAGGTCAAGAACTGAAAAGCTTTTGGTAAACATCGGACCATTAGGGGGCGCTCTAGAGAGAGGGCCAATATTTTTTTCTTACATAACCTATAATTTTTTTTGTATATTCAGAAACTAGACTTTCTCCCGAGTAAAATGATATATAATATTTGTATCCTAATTTGCCATGACCTTAAATGATATTTAAAAAAATAATAATAATAATAAATTTGTTTTTGTGAATGGTGATTAACTAAAATATTTTCGAACATATTAATAGCTTAATTAATTAATAGGGGGGAGGGGTAATTTATTTTCTTTAAATGGTCAAAAAAATAAATTTGTAAAAAAATTTTTCAAGTAACATGTCCTCCCCTACCCCCTCCAAAAATCGCGACTTAAAGAGATGGTCCGGGGCGGTCAAAACTGTCGCTTGCTCACTAACGAAAAGATCAGTCCGTGAGTTTGGACCGCAGTCCAATCTGTTAGATTGATGCGTGGCGGTCAAAACTGGCGCGTGCTCGCCCACTAACGAAAAGATCGGATCGTGAGTTTGGACCGCAGTCCAATCTGTTAGATTGATGCGTGGCGGTCAAAACTGGCGCGTGCTCGCCCACTAACGTAAAGATAAATCCGTGCGTTTGGACCGGCACGGTCAAAACCGACGGTTCTACCTCTCCGTGTATGCCCAGCTAGGTTATCGTAAAAAGTCTTATATGGCCTAAGTTGCCGAGAAGACTGTGTGAATGTGTGTGTGAATATGAGCGTGAATGGGAAAAAGTGTGAACTGAAGGACTATTTATAATTTTGAATTTCGTATATGCATACACTTATTAGTCAATGCATGCTCTAATGTTATAAGAAGCTGGGTCATTGGGCCATGTCAAATCATCCAGCCATGTAACCCACCATCTCAGATTTGGACGAAAGATTTTTTTTATTTGTTGCTTTTATCATCCTTAGTAAGAATCCAAAATTATATTACAATATTCCTAATACTTTTTGGGGAAAAAAATCTTAAAGTTTGAAAAAATGAGCTTGGGTTCAAAAAGACTTCCCGATGATCTAGAGGTGTGAAATTTGATATTTAAATGTCAATTTTGATGACGCAAATAGTGAGTTGGGTTTTACCGAAATCGACCAAACTAATGTGGTACTTTATTTCACACATCTTGCCTTCTTTTTTTAATACTCTATAATAAAAAAAAAGACTAAAAGAGTTTAAAATAAAAATATAATAAAAAAACTTTTAAAAAAAATGCTTTTAATTAAATTGAACTAAAAAGAGATAAATAATTTAATTGTTCTTGTTAAAATTGTTGAATATTTATTACTTAAAATAAAAGCGTGGGGCGCTTCAAAGTGCTTCCGAGGCTCTAAGTATATACAATACAATTCATTAAGCTATCAATGTGCGCCCCACGCTTTTAGTTTTAAGTCATAGAATATTCAACAATTGGTTTAAGCAAGAACAATTAAATTATTTCTTTCTCTTTTTAGTTCAATTTAAATAAAAGCATTTTTTTTTAAAGTTTTTTTTATTATATTTTCTCGCTTAGGCCGGGTGCGATCTCGGGGCCCCAGCCACGAGATTTTTAAAATATTTATAAATGAAGTAATTTCCACTCTATCGACTATTGTCTTATAGAATCTTGTGATATTGCTATGCTTTTATATTCATGAAACTTTTTTTTTTTTCATATTCCATATATCCATTTTTTTTGTCGCTTTTAATTTAAATCAGTTGAACGATAGATAGCTAGATAGGAAGAGAGTGAGGCATAGCTATAGATAATATTATAAAATTGATTTTTTTTTTTTAATACCATATAGATACAAATGTAAATATACGAGTGACTACTTTTGACAGTCCCTCGCTCTCTCTCTCCCTCTCCAGCTAGCAAGTGTTGGAAATATTTTTTAATTGAGTTGATAAACATGCAGATGAGTTTTTTTTATTTCCCCTTTCTATTTTGCATTTTTGTTTTTTAAATTCATTCTCATATTCATTCGGATAATATTGATAATAAAAAAAAAAAGAGGAAAATGAGAAATAAATGTTAAACAAAAATTATGAATTCTCTTTTAATATAGCAAATTTCGGCGAGATGTGTTTGTGTGTAAGATTGCGCCCCCTGGAGTCGAACCAGGACCTCTCCAATGGTGCGTGAACGGAAGATTGTGGGCTTATTAACGGACATTTTCAAAGTTTGTTGATCGAGTATAATGTGGGGCCTTTAGGGCTACAAATTTAAAATATTTTTGTTCCAATTGCATCTCATATACAGGGTGGCCCATATCAAAGTTATGTTTTTTTAAGTGGAACGCCCTGTATATTATTGCATATTTGGATTCTACGGCCAATTTTAGTATGACTTTATATCAAGCAATGTATTCTAAAACAAACCGTTTAGCCTCAAATCGGGTTTTTGTGAAAAAACTGCTGTCTGAAAAAATCATTGTGTGGTTTTATGAAAGCACGATGCAAGTGAAACTTTTTTTTTCGGACCGTAGGCGTTTAACTGAAAATTTTCAGAAAATTATTCAATTAAGGGTATTAAAATCGCATTTTAAATCTTGACTTAATAATTGGAAAATGGGAAATCAATTGACGCATGTTAAAAACTGAGAACAATATTTATTTAGCATTTGAAGATTTGAATCATTTTAAATTATTTTAAAATAATAAGAGGATAAAGGAGCAAGCAGCCAGGTAGTTAGTCTCCACGAAATGAAACTCTCTATTGAGGAAACAGTTTCGGTTTTAATGAAATATAACCATCATCAGTCCATTTTGAGCTGAAAGCATTGTTGAGTTAGAAAAATCAAAATAACAAAAGATTATTTGAATATTTACAAACAATATATAACTGATACATACAGTGTGAGCTCAAATGACAAAGCATTGAGTCATATTGCGGAGTTGTCAGTAGATGTGTATTATACATAAATTATTTGTATAAAATACAAGGCAATGCAATCAGCTTATACGAAGCGCCAAGTTTGAGATACAAAATTGTTTTTGTTAATGAGAGATTTTATTTATTACATTTGATATTATAGTAAATATTTTGTACAATGACCTCTTATAGGGTCAGAGGTGATGATGGTATACCGAACTCATGTTTGTTTATTGAAAGGCGATAATCCAACCTAACCCAAGCAAATCCCTCCGAGCAAAAGTCAATGGCAATGAGTTGACACAAATTTGATATTCGAATTTTTTTATATAAAAATATAAAATTATTAAAATTGTTTACAATTTTATTTTAATCAAAATCTATCTGAAGGACAACATTGCCACCAACTATAATTATATTCAATAAAATAAATAAAAGGATTTTCGAGATGGTGATGGAGCAGATTATATACTTATTTAATTCACACACACAACTTGGCTCCCAGGCCATCAAGAAATGAAATATAAAAATTACTAAGCCCCACACAATCAGTCTGGAAATTTATTGCCCGGCCCTTTAATAATTTTATATTTTTATATAAAAAATTCGAATATCAAATTTGTGTCAACTCATTGCCATTGACTTTTGCTCGGAGGGATTTGCTTGGGTTAGGTTGGATTATCGCCTTTCAATAAACAAACATGAGTTCGGTATACCATCATCACCTCTGACCCTATAAGAGGTCATTGTACAAAATATTTACTATAATATCAAATGTAATAAATAAAATCTCTCATTAACAAAAACAATTTTGTATCTCAAACTTGGCGCTTCGTATAAGCTGATTGCATTGCCTTGTATTTTATACAAATAATTTATGTATAATACACATCTACTGACAACTCCGCAATATGACTCAATGCTTTGTCATTTGAGCTCACACTGTATGTATCAGTTATATATTGTTTGTAAATATTCAAATAATCTTTTGTTATTTTGATTTTTCTAACTCAACAATGCTTTCAGCTCAAAATGGACTGATGATGGTTATATTTCATTAAAACCGAAACTGTTTCCTCAATAGAGTTTCATTTCGTGGAGACTAACTACCTGGCTGCTTGCTCCTTTATCCTCTTATTGTCAAATATAACAGCCACTTCATCTCTTGAATTATTTTAAAAATTATATTTTATCAATTTAAAAATTGAATAATTAAATCTCACAATTATTTTTTTGTAATTCGTCATATATATTAAATTTCAACTTTTGTATTTTTGTCGTCAAGGGTGGCATGGCATGTAGCGGCACAGCCTTTGACGTCACGGCCTGTAACGCGACATGCTGATAGAAGAACGAAAAAATTTGAGGTCATCAATCAAATAAAAGTTTCACTTTAAAAATTGAATATCGCGCGAACGATAAAACTTAGGGGACTGTTCTTTTGAGATGCTACTAACTGTGGAAAAGGGGCGGCAATGGAGGGATTTTTTAGGGGGGAAAAATTTTATTTTGCCCCCCCCTCCTTATTATATTTTACACAAAATACCTCTCATCCTTCCTTTTTTATTAATACTTTCTTTATTTTTCCCCCCCTTTTTTTTCCCCCCGGGCCATGGGCCCCCCCCCCCTCCCTCCCCCCCTCCCTCGCTATGAAATGTACTAACACAACATTATTACTATGTGCCTTTTTTGTATAAAACAAATCATTGCCATTGAGTTTGTTTGTGCCTAGAAAAGCCCATTAGATTAATGGCGCTTGATTCCTTCATGCATAACATCGTCCAATTATTAGACTAATATCTAATATGGCTTTAAATTAAATAAAATCACCTGATAAATGAGACACGACCTTAGTAAATTGATTAGGATTTGATTAAAATCCTTTGACATATTTAATATCATTTATAGGATCGCATCAGCAAAAAAACATAGAAAGGTCAGAAATTTAATTTCATCTATCGAATTTTAAATAAAGATAGAGAAAGAAAATTAATTTAAAGTGTAGTTAAATTTGAGAGAGAGAGAGGGAGAGAGAGGTAATAAATTAAATGGAAATTTGAATTAATTCATACATTTTGAATAATTTCTTCATTTTCTTCATCTTCTTAACGACCAATTTGACTAACAGTCTATTCACATGAGAGTTTAATTGCCATAAAGAGCTTACTAGTTGAGTCTTTGCTTTGAACTAGGAAATTTTCAAAGTGTGTGTGTGTGTTACATTTTATGCTTCATGTTGCTTTATAACATAGAATCCCTAAGGAAGGCAATCCAAATGACCACCAACTCACTAATGCATTTTTCTAAGTAGCCTATCATAATATATGGCATAGAATAAATTTTTTGGGTAATAAGAAAAAATCTGGTGTGACTGATCGCACAGCACACAACTCTCTCTACACTTTTTTGGATTGAGGGAACCTCAAAACGTGTATATCCATCAAAGTCTTGACTTCGATTTTTTGACATGAACCCATACTTTTCTCTAATTCTTATATATTAACAGATATACAGATCTATTCTCTAAAAACAGACGTTAAAATTTAAAACAAACAAATGGGTGTTAAAAAGTAATGTAAAAACAATCAGCGTTAATAAAATGCTATTCTCTAAACAAAGTTTTAACAGCGACGTTAACATGTTGCTTTTATTTCAGAGCTATCAAAATCATTTCCTTACTTTTTAGGTTAAGGACGCCATGTTTATTTTAAACACGACGTTAAAATATTAAAGGTTCCCCCTAGACATGGCATTAATTTTTAACACTATTTACTAAATGTTAACGCTTTGGCTTTAAATTTTTGTTTACAGAATAGCTATTTGAGGTAAGGAAGTGATTTTGAATAGCATTTTTTAACGCTGATTGTTTTTACATTACTTTTTAACACCCATTTGTTTATTTTAAATTTTAACGTCTGTTTTTAGAGAATAGACCTGATAGCCATAGGACAATACAAGCTTGAACTCCCAAAAATGTCAAATAAAGAGATTTATATTTCTGAATTTTATTTACTTGTGACACAACTATTGTAAATTATGTTCCGAAAAAAAAAAAGTTATACTTTTGAGCACATCACATAAAGACATGAAAATCAGCGATAGGATGGATAAAAAGCGTCAAATGTTATTGTACTACAATACTACCAATACTACCAAGGGTGCAGTTGACACCCTTGATCAAGCAATAAATACTTTCACTTGTAAAAGAAAAACAAATAGGTGGCTAATGATAATATTTTACAAGATGCATGACTTTTCAGGCTACAATAGAAGAACTAGGTAAATCTCTTATAAAAGAACATATTACGAAAAGATCACATATGCCACGAATTCTAAATGCGTTGAATATTGTAAAAAAAGTTCAAGAAGAATTCCTTATTGAAGCTTCTACAAAACGCAATACGAATGAAAGAAAATTGAAAACGAGAAAGAAGCACATTTGTAAAGGAATTAGTGATGGAAAAATAAATATTATATGTGAAGAGTGTAATTAGACTCGTTTGTGAAAATGCTTTAAAAAGGAAAAAATGGTTTTATTTGAACTAATATAAGGTGGGGTCAAAAATGACCCCAAACAGTAGGCCTACGTGTGTATAGCTGATCGGAGCAGTGCAGCAGGGTTAAAGCTTCGCTTTTGTATGGTCCAAAGGGCGATTAATTTAAAATCCATCAGCTGGTTTGCTTAACTTTCATCGAAATTTTTTAATTTCCCTAGAAAGTGTTAAACATAGATCTAATTTAGGTTTAGTCCTTTAAGCCCGATGTGTAGAGTGCAATACAATAGTAGTGATATTCGTGTTGGGTCTGTGCCTATATTAAACTTACATCAGTAATCGAACTAGTATAATGATGATTAGAGAACCAAGTAAGTTAGGGTTTATGTAACTAGCATGTCTGAAAATAAAATACCTATTATATTTTCAATAACAATATTTACGTTCTTCCGGTCTCAAAATAGACTTTAAAGATTTTGATTAAAAAGTATATCAGTAAAATTTTTCGTGAAAATTGTTTGAAGTTCATTTTAGTGATGTGTTTCAGATTTTTCAAATACATTTTCCGGCTCTTCATTCCATAGAGCCAATGTTAAATCCCCATATGGGGATTCGCAAGTTAATTTCAATTCAATCCTCTTTGAAACTTTTTACACATTTTATAAATTTTTAAATTGGAACTTTTATTTGATGGCCTCAAATCTTTTCACTCTTCTATCAGCATGTCGCGTACAAACCGTGATGTCAAAGGCCGTGACGCTATAAGCCATGACGTCACAAGCTGTGACGACAAAAATAGGAAAGTTGAAATTTAATATATATGACGAATTATAAAAAAATAATTGTGAGATTTAATTATTCAATTATTAAATTGATAAAATATAATTTTTAAAATAATTTAAAATGATTAAAATCTTCAATTGCTAAATAAATATTGTTCCCAGTTTTTAACATGCGTCTATTGATTCCTTGGGAAATATCATTCCCATTTTCCAATTATTAAGTTAAGATTTAAAACGCGATTTTAATACCCATAATTGAATAATTTTCTGAAAATTTTCATTTAAACGCCTACGATCCGTAAAAAGTTTCACTTGCATCGTGGTTTCATAAAACCACACAATGATTTTTTCCAATTGTTATTAAATATTTATTCAGGATTCTCTATTGTGAATAAAATGTCCAAATATGAGAGTAAAATTTTGAAAAATAATCATAGCTTATTTCAAGAATACAACATTTAAAATACACAGAGCCTATGCAAATTTTGAATCAATTGACTTTTTTACTTTTCATTACTTATGAAATGCAAGTGGTCAAGTTAACTAAGTTGATATGAAAAACTAAATATATCTTGACACAAAAAAATTTGGTGTGACAAGCACGGCTCTCTTATTGAAGGTAAATCACACCAGATTTTTTAATTTTCTTGACCAGTTTTAATATCGTCCCTGTATATGTATGAAACATTAAAATATTCACTTGGTGGCAGACAATTAATGATTTTTTTGCTTTATTGCTTGATTCTTGATAAATGGCCGGCCGATAATAAATAAATAATTTTCTAATTGGCATCAAATGAAAGAATTATTTATTAATTCACGAGCTAATGTCGCTGATACTTATGCCCGCATATACGTAGTTGGCGGGTTTTCTTTTAATGATAGTATTCGATTTATTTAATAAGTAGGAGGACTCACTCGTTGCTTTTCTACAAGTTTATCGGATTTTCGACAATCATAATGATGTGCTTATTCTCAAGTGGGTCTCTTATTAAATGGAAATCAATATTCTCTATTCTATGATGATAATATAAATATCGGATAGCTTAGAAAATTAAAATCGAAAAGCCTTGAATTTAGAGAGTAGCCTAATAATCAGAGAGTAAATTTAAACTCTCGACCGTAGGCTCTAGTGGAAATAATGTATTAAATAATATGTAGATGAGCAGGTTGAGGCAGTCCCATGGCAGAAAACTCAACAAAATAGACATATTTATTTTTTCTTAGGCTGAACGCACACCCTCTTGGACAAAACGTTTTGTCCAAGCGCAAACCGATTTAGCAAAACGCTCAATGGCAAAACATTTTGTTCATTGATGCCGAATCATGCTCAATTGTGTTTTGCCTCCTCGGTGTGCTTTAAACCCATAGAAAAGCATTGAAAAAACAGTTTTAAGCACGATTAGTCAAAAAACGTATTGTCCAAGAACGTTTTTGCTCAATTGGTGAGCGTTCAGCCTTATTTGTTTTTAATTAACAAAACCTCAGACCTCTTCTGTTTCGGCAGCCGTCAAGCAAGCCTTCATCAGTGAGCTAGGGTTCTATGCAACACGAATCACAGAAAAACAAATTTAATTTGGTTAAAAAAAAAAGTAACTATTTGCTAAATAAGCTTTAAAAATTAAATCCAGATAATTTCACAGGAACTTCGGGCTTGGTGTAGTTGGTAGCGCGCCTGAAGGGTCGAGGGTTCGGATCCCTGGCAATTCGAAATGGCTTAAATAAGAATCCAGGAGATGTATATATATATATATATTAAATAAGAATGCTTGGACCCCTAATGGATAAACAAATAACGGGTATCGTAAAAAGTCTTAAATGGTCTACCAGGTAGGCCTATGTTGCCGAAAACACTGTGTGTATGTGTGTGTAAATGGGAGTGTGAATTCAACAGCTATATCTTCCTACCTATTTAAAATTCGTTTCTACATTGACTATACACTGCATGGAGTACATTAAAAGGTCCATAATCCAAATGAATAGGAATTATAGAGTTTGTTAATATAAGTTTGTTTAACAAAATTAATTTACGTCACGGTTATTAATAAAAAAAAAAAAATTCTCCATGAACGAACACGTACGTACCAGGTATATTGCTTACGCTTTGACTTTTTGTTATTTTAATTGAATTAAAATTATAAAATAACCAAGCCAGCCAGCAAACTTTCCCATTAAATTTGTTGTGGCTTTGCGATATCTAGGGACTTCAAAAATGGATGGGATGAATGATTAATAATAAGTTAGCCTGGCTGGCTATATTAGAGATAAGTCTTGTTTCAGTTATAGTTTTACTTTTTTGAAAAAAATAAAGTTTAAATTATATCCTTGAAAATTTATAGACTATCCTGGGGGTAATTTATTTATTAGTAGTAGATGAAATTGGGATATTTCTTGTTGCAATGCAATGCAAGTGTTAAGATATTAATAGTAGGGGAGCCAGTGGCGTAGCGAGCTTAACTCGCGCCCGGGGCACAATACCTTTTTAGCGCCCCCCCCCCCCATTCGAAAACCATATAATATTATATGTAAAATATATAAAATTATTATATTACACTGGCACTAAATTTAAAATATATTTTCCAGAAATCAATTTTGATAAAAATAAAAATTATCCAACAATTTTTTGTTTTGCGGGCCATTTGGCGCCCCTTTGTGAGTAGCGCCCGGGGCATGATAACCCCCCTTGCTCCCCCTCGCTACGCCACTGAGGGGAGCCCAGAGTGCTAAATGTGTTTTTGCTCGAGCGCTTTGAAGACCTATTGGATCGCGAAGATTATATGCTAATAAACAAAAAGTTTATCTGATGTAAAGCTGTTTAGTGGTGGGGCTAGCGTGTATAAATTTCTAAAAATGTAAAAAAAAATCGTTACATCGAAATACTCGAGCGCGTCAGTCTTTGATACCGTGTAGTGTCTACCAACTCCTGTTTACAGAGAGATATTAATCTGACGAATAGCTAGGGAAGTTAGCTGTAATTCGAGGTAGAAATTGGGGAAAAAATGTTTTTCCTCGAGCGTGTCAGAAATTCATAAGGGGGGTTAATTTAACTATAAAAAGTATCCCATAATAAAGACTGACGATTTGGACGTGTCGAAAAGTTTATATCGATATTTAAACATGTCAAAAAAAAATCGTGACATCGAAATGCTCGAGCGCGTCAGAATTTTATACAGGGAGGTTCAGCTCGATGTTTTAGTGGTGTAAACTCTTAATCTGACGATTTTGTAAAGGAATTTTTTTAATCTGACGATTAATCGCTCTTCTGCTGAGATATTCTCAGTCAGCCATCGTCCGCGGGCGGGAAACAGAATTTATTTCATTTATAATCATGAAATATTGGTAAGATAATGCAAAATATTTACAGAAAACTCTTCATTATAGAATTTTATTTAAAAAACTAAATGCCTAAAAAAGCCTTAAATAAATAATTTAAAAAAAATGAAAACAATTTTTTAGATTATAGACCTATCAATTTTTTTTTAACAACAATATATTCAAAATGTAATACAATGAATTATAAAAAGATTATAACTGACAATCATTGACGCGAAAATTATAAATAAATAAATATATTCATATAGGCGCGCAATTCTGACCGCCATAGCGAAAGACCCTCAACGGACGAGAAGTTGTGGCATGACGTCATTGTCGCGGGTGCCCGCGTCCGCCCTCCGCCAACCCAAAGTCTACCTTAAGACGTAGAGGAAGAGTGAGAAAAAGCAAAGCAAGAGAGGCGTTGAGCGGAAAATTCATTATTCTCAATAGTTGTACATACTACACTCTTGGGATAGTTTTTGATGCTTCGGCTTACGATAATCGGCAGATTATGCTATTTCTATAAATTTTAAACTATTTTCTTTGAAATAAAAAAAACTACATTTGCGCTCGAACATTTCAAGGTATCGATTTTTTTTTGCAGATTGGTGATTCGCTCAAATTTTTAGGTCACGCTCAAATCGTCAGATTATTGAAGGGATTATGTTTTCTGCATGTAATTAACTTATTTTGTTTAAATCTGACGCGCTCGAGTTTTTTTGAGGATCGATTTTTTTTTACTAATCTGATCGACTGCCCAAGACGTTCGACACTATATTGAGGGACCATACTTGGTAAAAGTACTTAACATAGTACAAAGATTCTCCCCTAATATTAATCTGCCGAGCTCGAGCCACTTACGAAATCCCCTCTTGGGCTCCCCTACTATAAGGAAGGATCTTGAGTTCAAGCGAGGCTACCGACTGGGCACAGCACACAAGGGTCTATTTATTGCTGATTGAAGGGTCAGTCGTATGCGTGCTCTCATCTTTTTTTCAACTGTTGCTTTTGAACAAAGAGTACTAGTACTTTACTGATGTAATTCTTCAGTTTTTTTTTCGATTTTCTTAAAATTCGCTCCAATGATTTTGTTTAAAATTCATAAATCACTTATTTTTTAGAAGCTCTTTAAAATGTATATTCTCATTTTGCTTTTGAAATTGTTTGAAGCACAGTTGAAAGAATAGGAGAAATGATGGCCATGGCAAAAAATATATAAATATTTTTTATTGATTTTACATTTTGAATCCTAAACTGCAGGAATCTAAATATGTGTCGACTAAAAAAAGTCTGGTGTGCAAGCACAGAACCCAACTTTTTATTACCAAAGGCAAGAGAAAGTTGTGTGGTGTGTCACACCAGGTGTTTTTAAAGTTGTGCGTGTGTTATGCAGAGGTGAGGTGGAATGGGAACGCGTGGAAACGGCGTTCCCACACTGGTTTCACTCATTAAAAAAAAATAATAATGACAAATAAATTAAAATTATTTAAGCAAGTAAATAAAATAATACTCAGGGAAGTACCACGGGATTCTTTTTTTAAATTAAGGTAATGATTTAAGATATTGGTAGTACATAGTCTAAAATTGCACCATTTCACTATTAATTTTTCTATTTTTCCGGGGGAAGGCCCCCCTCCGTCCCTCCATTGGTAAGTCATGTATTTAGCGTTCCCACACTGAAAATTTTGCCACTACACCACTGGGGTTATGTGATGTGCATTAGTCACACTCCTGTTTTACCAAACTTTTAAATTCTTTAATTTACTACAAAAATTAAGAAGCAGTCGCTAATTCTTTTCCAAGTTGGACAAATCATTTATATATTATCGATAATAATAATATTCCAGAGAGATGTGTAGATGATTAATTAATGATCAGTTTGAACTTGTTTTCAATTGGCTCTTATGTTAAGTTATAGAGAGGATTTGGATTGACAAGATTATAATTGTTATAACTTGAATTAAATTGAATCCAATTAGAATTCAAGCCTCTTGTGTGTGCAGACTCTCTCTCTCGCGAGAGAGAGAGAGAGAAATATTTTTTTTTAAACCAAAGGAGAGATAAATATTTTGAATTTAATTAATTTGGCAAAGAATACAACATGCGCGTCTGTTAATTATAATATATAATTACTCCTTTACAATTAAAATTAATTATATTGGAATGTCAGAAGAGAAAATGGGAGAGACGCGGCACGGTAATAATAATATTTTAAATTTCAAAATTAAACAAGATGTTGTGATCAGGTGGGTAGCCGAATAAAAGAGAACAACGAGAGAGAAACCTCATTTAATGAGGTTAAACCACATCTACGAGTAGAAATGTTATAATTTGAAGAATTCATTTAAACGAGTAAAGAATTCTTTAAAAATAAAAAATTAGATTCGAGAAAATGAGACCGAGAGTATGGCAAAATAAAGCAGGAATCTGTGGGGACGAAATATCAAAAAGGAGGGAAGAAAATTATTTCAAAAAATCTTTTTTTTTTTTGGAATGGGTGCATAAGGTCCGAAGACCTATAATGACCAATAGTCACATGCAGCCAGGAAGAAAATAAAAACAAAAGGAGAAGCATAAAGGGGAAACTCAACTGCGGGAACTGAGAAGATGCCTGTTGAGGTTAGACTTGAAAGTCTGAAGATTGTAGGTTTTGGGGAAGATACACGCAGGGAGCTTGTTCCAATCACGGGAGGTCATGGGGACAAAGGAAGAATGAAATTGATTTGTTCTGTTAGTTGTGATCTGAACAGCATAGGGATGCTGGGAAGATGCCTCTCTTGTGTTCCGTGAATATGTTGCATTGGGTGGGATAATTGATTTTAATTCGGCAGAGCATTGACCATGGTAATACCTGTCTGTATCTGATATGACTTGTCGCTTATATTTAGTTTCCCATAGCACCTTAGTTTCAAACTTGCTGAATCAAAATGTTGACTGCTTCAAATAAACTATGGTTATTTTTCAAAATTTTAATCTCATATTTGGACATTTTATACACAATATAGAATCCTAAATAAATACAATATTTCATAAGAATTGGAAAAAATTTTTTAAAATCAGTAAAAAGTTCCAAAGGGGACCTTTGAATCGAAATTAACATACAAATCCCCATAGGGATTGGCTCTATGGAAGGAAGAGCCGGAAAATGAATTTGAAAAATCTAATGTGACTGTCTCACAACTTTCTCTTACCTTAGGTATTCGAAAGTTGTGTTCTGTGCTTATCACACCAGATTTTTATTTATTTTTTAATTAAAACTTCCAGAATATACTGGGTATTTTTAAAGTCAAGTTAAATAGATTTCAAATTTTTTTTTTTAATTAATAAAATATAATTTTTAAAATATTCAATATTTTTTATTTTAAAATTTGCAAAAAATATTTGTTAATATAACTTGAATTAGTTTTATTACTTTCTCTTACCCTATATTTAGGTGTATTTGGAAATAAATTGCTAGGAAAGAATAAAGTATCATTAAAATGGAAAATATTGTTTACAACGACGACAAATTCATAGGGCCCTATAGCAAATTAACAGAGATGAAATATTTCACTCCACTAAAGTTCAAGTGTGCGAAGTTGCCCAAATAGAGCGTGACGGACAGTCAGACGGACATTACCTAATAATGGATTTATAATTTAAAAATTTCGTATGTAATATACGTGTTGCTCTTGTTTAAATAATCTATTCTATTATATAAAAGACACTCTGTATGTCTGGAACTAGCGGACGGATTTTCATGGAGTGATTTGAAGTTAGCATTATTTCGGATTAGGGGTAGGAGAACCCCCCTTTAAAATAAATGTAGGTGTATAGTACTGGCTATACAGAATGCAGGGAACTAAAAGAGAAAATATTCTTGCTAGCTAGATATAAATTATCGACTAGTCTCAGCTGACTTTTTTTTAAAGATATGGGAAAATGTGTTTGGAGTAACAGTAACAATAATTTAGAGTGAATTTTCTTAATTTTTTTTCTCTCTCTCTTTCAAACAGCTGCTTTTCTCTCTCTAGTCTTGTAAAGCATTTTTGATGTTATATTAGTAACGCCATATCAGAGACATGCGTCAAATTAAACTATAGGGAACGAATAAGAGGATATTTTATCATGCGTTCACGCTGTCTGTTATTTCACAAAATTTACATTTCATTCTCTTCTACTAGGGTATTTTTTTTTCCAAAATATAAACATTTGATAAAAAAAAATTCAACAGGAAATTATTTTTTTTCCTATAAGCGTGGACTCATTTTTGTGTTATTAGCAAAAAAAAAAAAAAAAAAAAAAAAAAAAAAAAAAAAAACACAAATAATGTTTAACGTTGATAGAAAGATATTTGACGATTTAATTAATATGCATGCATGTCAAACCCCTACTAGGGGAGGGAAACGAATTTTAAATAAATATATTATTGAAGGAGTAAAGGTCAATTCAGTCCGAATTATTTGAGAATGAAATTTCAATATATTATTTTTAAAATAATTATATTTATTCTCCAAACGTTATTGTAAAAAACCTCAGACCTCCAGGGTTTCGGCCGCTGTGCTGCGTGCCTTCATCAGTGAGCTCTGGATCTAGATAATGCAAAGTGAATTAGTTATAAATTAAAATTTATCATAAAAAGTCTTGTCGAAATTATTTTTTTACCTTAAAGGTGAGAAATTTGCACTAGCTAGATCCTTCGCCTTAACAAAACAGGTTTCGCCTATCACATACATACGGAACGAGGTTTCAACCATGAATAATAAATTTAGTTATAGTACAATTATAGATAGATGGGTTTAGCTGACATCTACTGGTTATAAATTTAAATAGAATTTTATTTTTATTTTTGAAAATTATAAAAGGAATTTATTTATAGGATTCAGAATGTTTGTTTATTTTAATACACTTTTCATTCAAATCAAAGAAATTATTTTAAATAAATATACAATATTTACACTTGAGAATTTTCATTTGCTAAACAGACATTTTTTTAGATTTAAATTTTATTTATTTAAATTGCATGGAGAATGGCTGTGTAGGCATCTGAAAGATTTTCACTATCACTCTTGAAATTTATAGTGTTTGTCTTTTTTGTTAAAATATGGGCTGCTTCTTTAAATTTACGTTTTTCATCAATAGTTTCATTACATAAGATTTTTACGCCCTCGTAATCCATCTCGTGCTTGTGGTCTATACAATGAATAGAGAGCGCGGTAGTCATGCGTTGGTGGTTAACAGAGGCGAAATGTTCTTTTAGTCGAACTTTGAGAGGCCTTTTTGATTCACCTATATATAAGTAAGGTTGATGTAGCTCCTTACATTTCTTGCACTCTAATTCATAGACGATGTGTTTTTGTTCATTAAGTTTTTTTAAACATTTGTTTGAAAACAATGGACGGAGAGCCTTTTTTGTTTTTATGCCCATTATTATCTGATCCTTTTTAAGCTCTTTGGTTATCCTTTCGGTCAGTGTTGGAACAAAGGAGATAGATCCGTAGCTTTAATTAGGCAGGACTGGAGAGTCAAAAATTCATACGATGCGGTTGAAAAAATAAAATCCACCACTATAGACAATGACGAAATTCTTGTCAGTTTTGACATAGTCAACCTTTTCCCGTGTTTGCCTAGAGATATAATAAAGGGCATTGTTGTCAATAATTGGCAAAAAATAAAAAACTGGACAGCAATAGAAGAAAGTCATTTTCTCGAGGGAATCAATTTAATTCTAAACACCAACTTTTTCATGTTTCAAAATCAATATTATGAACAAAGAAATGGTTTGCCTGCTGGTTCAAAAATATCCCCTATACTTTCGGATTTAGTTTTAGACGACATATATGAAAAAATCATTCTAAAATTAGATTATAAGATATATTATCAATACGTTGATGACTCAATTTGTATTCTAAAAGAAATTAATGCAAATAAAATGCTGGAAGCACTAAACTCCTACCACTCTGATATAGTTTTTACCATAGAAAAAGAAAATAATGGCGTAATAAACTTTCTAGACATCAAAATTATAAGAGACCATGGTCATCTCAAAACAGATTTATTTGTAAAAGAATCAAAAAGTAATAGAATGATTAACTACAAATCGGCACAACCATTACATCAAAAATTAAATATAATAAAAAATGAAATAGCGAGAATTCATAACCTATGCCATGATGAGTACATACAGCCTAACATAGATACCTTAATAAAAAAATGTCAACAAAATGATTATCCAAAAAATTTAATACTCAAAACAATAAATGATTACAACAATCGTCAACACATGACGGTAAATACTAACAAAACAATAGAACGGCATCAAAAACACTCAACGTACGGATCTATCTCCTTTGTTCCAACACTGACCGAAAGGATAACCAAAGAGCTTAAAAAGGATCAGATAATAATGGGCATAAAAACAAAAAAGGCTCTCCGTCCATTGTTTTCAAACAAATGTTTAAAAAAACTTATTGAACAAAAACACATCGTCTATGAATTAGAGTGCAAGAAATGTAAGGAGCTACATCAACCTTACTTATATATAGGTGAATCAAAAAGGCCTCTCAAAGTTCGACTAAAAGAACATTTCGCCTCTGTTAACCACCAACGCATGACTACCGCGCTCTCTATTCATTGTATAGACCACAAGCACGAGATGGATTACGAGGGCGTAAAAATCTTATGTAATGAAACTATTGATGAAAAACGTAAATTTAAAGAAGCAGCCCATATTTTAACAAAAAAGACAAACACTATAAATTTCAAGAGTGATAGTGAAAATCTTTCAGATGCCTACACAGCCATTCTCCATGCAATTTAAATAAATAAAATTTAAATCTAAAAAAATGTCTGTTTAGCAAATGAAAATTCTCAAGTGTAAATATTGTATATTTATTTAAAATAATTTCTTTGATTTGAATGAAAAGTGTATTAAAATAAACAAACATTCTGAATCCTATAAATAAATTCCTTTTATAATTTTCAAAAATAAAAATAAAATTCTATTTAAATTTATAACCAGTAGATGTCAGCTAAACCCATCTATCTATAATTGTACTATAACTAAATTTATTATTCATGGTTGAAACCTCGTTCCGTATGTATGTGATAGGCGAAACCTGTTTTGTTAAGGCGAAGGATCTAGCTAGTGCAAATTTCTCACCTTTAAGGTAAAAAAATAATTTCGACAAGACTTTTTATGATAAATTTTAATTTATAACTAATTCACTTTGCATTATCTAGATCCAGAGCTCACTGATGAAGGCACGCAGCACAGCGGCCGAAACCCTGGAGGTCTGAGGTTTTTTACAATAACGTTTGGAGAATAAATATAATTATTTTAAAAATAATATATTGAAATTTCATTCTCAAATAATTCGGACTGAATTGACCTTTACTCCTTCAACTAAATATTCTACAGTCCTGGTGAGTCAATTATTAAATATATTATTGTGTATATTATTACATTATATTATTATATATTATATTATAATATTATATATTATTATTATATTATATTGTGTATAATATTGGTGAAATTATATGCTTTTTAAGTTTATATTTCGATTCGATATAAACTCCAAGCATTTTTTGTCTTTTTTCGGAATCTAAGGCCATTTAGACCCGTCCTTTTTTTAAAATCAATTTTAAGTCAATATAATTTTTAGAGTGTAAAATAGAGACTCAATTATCGGCTGTATCCTCTTTCTTTTTTATTCAACATATCAACTACAGCCACGATCTACTATTGAAATGTCCTCTCAAAAAGTCACTTTTACGCCAAAATGAAATTTTATATCAAAGGAATCGGGCTTTCATCAAATTCGGTCCAGCAGGGAAACCTGTAGCTTTGTCTAAAAATTTGAAAATTAAAGAAAAGAATGAAGAAAAAAAAAGGAAAAATAAGAGACTAACATTTGACCTTCCGAAATTGGCAAAAGTCAATTTTTAGTTTCTACCATTCTTTTTGGGACTGAAATTTTTTTTTGAATTCGTGCTCAAAAATTTCCTTATTTATTCTAATTTTATACAAAAAAAAATGTGGCTCCGATATCTTAAAAACCTTTTTGAGATATTCGCCCAGAAAGAGAAAAGTTTCTCAAAAAAATTTTTTCACGTCCCTATCTTTTATTAAGGATTTAAAATCATTCTTGATAATATAGTCTAGGGACGACTCGTCCATCTAAATGCAATGGGCCATTGGCATCTATTGGAATATCAACTAAATGGTAGTATTAAGAGTTTCTTTGCTTTCTTTTGCTTTTTTTAATATTTAGGCTTAATATGAAAAAATCCTTGAAACACACAAAAAATGATTATTATCGCGATGTTTTTTATCAATAGAAGCAAAGCACTATAGTAGATAGAATGGGAGAATGGGAGGCCCCAAA
Organism: Euborellia annulipes; assembly: GCA_023213315.1. Taxonomy (NCBI): domain Eukaryota; kingdom Metazoa; phylum Arthropoda; class Insecta; order Dermaptera; family Anisolabididae; genus Euborellia; species Euborellia annulipes. Next base: position 37,770 of record JAKCPI010001540.1, read on the forward strand.
GGGACGCTCTTAAGATGAGATGAGATCTCGTCTATTCTAATATTTTATTTTAAAATAAATTTAATTCAGTTTTTTACATTCTTATGGATAATCAAATATAGAGTGGCTCTATCTGTTAATGAGAAAGAGAGGAAAAAGGATGTTTTCTCAAAAGATTTGTATTTATGGCAAGTGATTTTCAATCCGAAGGAGTTAATGCCAATTGAAAGAAATTTCTTACAAAAAGCGGAAATATATAGCCTGCTCGCACAGTGTCTACAATTTTTACAACAATTAGATTGTCTAAGCAGAAAAGCATTAAACCGGCATTAAATTTGTCTAGCCTCTAAACCTTTTATTAATACTAAAGCACTTTATTTTATGGCGTAATACAAAACCCTTCTTTATAGGTATGAATGATGATAACCAAACATCTTTTTTTTTTATTATTAGAAAAATATGTCCTTTGAGCTTGATTTATTTTTTGCTCTAATTTTTTTTTTTTTTTAAACACTCACACTTTTTCCTCATTCACACACACATACACACAGTGTTTTCGGCAACTTGGGCGATATACTATATATAAACGATACTCGTTATTTGTAAATATATCAATTGAGAGACCAGGCATTCTTATTTAAGCCATTTGGTATCCAAATGGCTTAAATGAAATCATCGGACTGCCTGAGATCCGAACCCTCGACCCTTGGTAAACAAGGCAGGTGCGCTACCAACTACCCCAAGCCCGAGGGCGTTGCTCTAGTAAATCTGAGGGGGTTGTATTTCAGAAATTTTCGAGTAGACAGGAAATCTTCTTTATTTTTATATAAACAGTGCGTTAAGATGATTGAGTTCCACTTGGCTTTTTGATCATAACTCTCATATTTCAGTACCGATCCGGATAAAAATTTTTTTGCAGATATAAATTTATAATACGCTTTAATGTTTATTAACAGAATCTCCCGTCGATATATCGCATTTTAAAAAGGTCATAATTAAAAAATCTGGTGTGACTGGCGCACAGCACACAACTTTCTCTTACCTTCGGTAATCGAAAGTTGTGTTCTGTGCTTGTCACACCAGATTTTTTGTGTCGAAATATATTTAGTTTCCGCCAATATATTCGAAATTTAAGATGTCAAAATTATAAACATGGCAAAATATTTATATTTTGTTACCATGGCAACCATTTCTCCTATCTTCTCTATGAAATACAAGAGTAAAGTGTGCTTCAAACAATTTTGAGGGCAAAACGAGAATATACATTTGAAAGAGTATCTAAAAAATAATTGATTTTTGAATTTTAATCAAAATCGTTAGAGCGAATTTTGAGAAAATCAAAAAAAACTGAAAAAGTACATCAGTAAAGTACTAGTACTCTTTGGCCAATTTTGATTAAAAGCTTATTTTTCCGGTCCCGGGAGGTATTTAACTTAAATATAAAATTTCAACCTCCTAGCTCAATTCCTTCATGCTTAAAATTTGAACACAGACACACCCACCCATCCACACACACAGACACACAGACAGACCATGTCGCGAAAACCACTTTTTTGGATTCAGGGGACCTCAAAACGTGAAGATCCATCAAAATCTCGACATCGAATTTTTGACATGAATCCAATACTTTCTCTCTATATATATATTACATATATACATAGGTAAGAGAAAGTAAAAATTGACTGATTAAAAGTGTTAAGGTGATTTAGTTCCACTTCAAAACTTTATTTATTTAGTTGTTTCTTGATGGCTGGATATTATGATATGAGGATGCGTTACAAGGGCAGCCAAGGCGAAAAATAAAACAAAAAATCCATTTTTTGTCGACGTTTCGAGTGCCGATCGCACTCTTCATCAGGACAAAAATGATGTCAATTCGTCAGGTCGATTGACATGGCAGTGTAGCAACGTTTTAACCAATTTACATTTACTTGAAGACTCTAGTATTTCGAGGTCGAATTTATTTATCGCTAATGTCCGTCTGTCTGTCTTTCATGCTCTATTTAGGCAACTTCCCGTTAGAATTTTGAAATTAAATTTTATATACATAAAGAGGAACTTCTAGGGATTACAGGGAAATTATTTTCATCCCGAAATTCTTAACTTTTTGAGTTATTAATTCCTAGGATTTCTCCTTAGGAAATTTATAGAGAAATATTCATGTATTCTTTGCATTTATGTATTCTATGAATATAAATAAATCCTAAAGCAGGCATTGAATTGGAATAGCAGTAATCTTTTCATAATTAAGAAAAGACGAAATAAATAGAGAGGGGGGGGGAGGATCTAAAGGTTTTTTTTTACGATACCGAAAAAGACAAATCAAAATTTAAAAAAAGGCGGGGGCCCTCTGCAGGATTTTGTCTTAGGGAGCGTACAAGTATTACGTAAAGCAATTTGGGGGAGGGGGGTCTCGTAAAACGTTACCATGCGTTACAAGGGGAGGGGGGTTGAACAGCGTTACGTAACGCTATTTTAGCGACTTTCTGGTACTTTTAGATAAAAATCTGGTGTGACTGGCGCGACAGCACACAACTTTCTCTTACCTTCGGTAATCGAAAGTTGTGTTCTGTGCTTCAGAAGATTTCAATCGCAAAATGAGAATATACATTTTAAAGAGCATCTAAAAACTAATTGATTTTTGAATTTTAAAAAAATCGTTGGAGCAAATTTTGAGAAAATCGAAAAAAACTGAAAAGTACATCAGTAAAGTACTAGTACTCTTTGGCCGATTTTGATTAAAAGCTTATTTTTCCGGTCCAGGAGGGTGTTTAACTTAAATATAAAATTTCAGCCTCATAGCTCAATTCCTTCATGCTTAAAATTGAACACAGACACACACACAGACAGACCATGTCGCGAAATCCACTTTTTGGATTCAGGGGACCTCAAAACGTGAAGATCCATCAAAATCTCGACATCGAATTTTTGACATGAATCCAATACTTTCTCTATATATTAACATATATATAGAGGTAAGAGAAAGTAAAAATGGCCACTTGAGCGTTACGTAATATCTAGGGGGGGGTCAAAAATCTTCAAAAATTGCGTTACGTAATACTTGTACGCTCCCTTAGCCTGTCCCAGAGGTTACCTTGCTCGGGGGGCTCCCTGTGACTGTCCAGATCGCTCCGAAGATTATAATTGACACTGAATTAAGCAAATTAAGCTAATTAAAACTCAACTTCCCGCTTTGTACACCCTCCCCTTATATACCAACTTATACAAGACTGAGCCTAGTCAACCTAATATTTCAAAGTGGTTTGTGCGTGACGTTTTTTTTATATTTTAAAGGAATAAACGTCATTTTAGTCATTAATAGGCAAAAGTTCATTCACTCGAGCTACAGAAAATCATTTTGGAAAAAAGTCAGAAAGTCATTCCCCTAATATGTATATAGAGAGAAAGTATTGGATTCATGTCAAAAATTCGATGTCGAGATTTTGATGAGCTATATAAATATAGGACTTATAAGTGATTTGATAATGCCGGATGATAGACTAGCCTGCCATCTTTTGCAAGACTGCTGAACTATTTGGCCGTTAATTTATAAATAAATACGAAATTTATTTTTGACTTCGTCCCCACTTTATTTAATTATTATAGGTTGGTGTTAATGATTTTTATATTGTTTGATTTAAAAAAAAATTACAATTTTCTTAATAGTTTTTTTTTTTTTTTTTTTTTTTTTTTTGCATTTTCCTATTATGTAAAATGCTCACGAATTTAAATAATTAATGTAGGGACTAAAGATTCAATGTGCCCTTCTGAAGGGCTTTAATTCATAATATGGTTATTATATCTCCTCAGGGATATATCCAACTATCTTTAATTAAATTCTCGACAAATTTTGATCAAAGAATAGGCATTTGTTTCAAATTTGTTGTTTAATAAAATCCGACTAAAAATGATCAATTTTTATTCATAGCTCTCTGATTTTTAGTAATTTCATTCATTTCACATTTATAATGAGGCTATGCATGATGTTTGATCGACTTTCAGGTCAATGCTTGCTAAAGAGCGAATAGAAACAAAAGAGTTATGCTGATTATCATCACCAAACCAACAATCAATTTATTGTTCACATGCTGTGCATATGTTCGCTGCCATCATCATAATCAACATACAGATATGATTTTTGTCTTTCTATATAAATGAAAATATATAAATATTGATTAATTCCAATGAAATTTATTAGAGCATAACTGTAAAAGAGGAGGTGGGGGGGGGGGGGTTGTTTATCAAAGGGAATCAACAACAACACAAATGAATCCTGTTTCGAAACTTTTCGTTTCCTTCTAAACACAGAGAGATAAACACACACCGTCAAATGTTGAACAATCCAATTTTCAAGCTGAGAGAGGTTTAAAACAAGAATTGACCATAATTTTTGAAAAGTTTATGAGTGGACCATCTCAAAATAAGCCTTCTATTGAGAAGAGTACATTTTTATTTACTGGAAGGTCGGCAACACAAATTACAAAATATTAATAGATTATTTCGCGTCAATAAGCTTAAAATTTCGCTGTATAAAAATATGAATATTTGAACAATACATTTTCCCTATATATATTTCATATATAGGGCAAGAGAAAGAAAGATCGTCAGTGTTAAAAACGTGGTCCAATTTGGACTCATTTTATCATCATGCTTCAACCAGAAAACATGTTGAATTCATTGGGAATAATTTAATAATTTTTATGCCCGTATTATGTCTAGTTCTCAAAAAAAAAAAAAAAAAAAAAAAAAAAAAATTAAATAAGTCAAAGAACACCGACATTTGATCACCAATAGTCAAATTTGTCCGTTACGTCATATAGACCGTCATCTCGTTCATCAACTTTTAAAGTGTAATGTTATTTAATTTTAGGATCTCAGAAAAATTAGCTAGCTGGTGTTTGATTGCTAAATTTTGAATATACAGGGTGCCCGGAAATAACAGATACCTAGAAAAGGAGATGATTCTACATAAAATAAGACTTTTTTCTTATAAACTTAATAAGCCCAGACGCTTCGTCTTCAAGATACAGGGGGTCAAAGTTGAATTTTTTTTTGCAATTGGAAGATTTTCGCTGGATAAGATGTATAGGAAAGAACCGGAGAAATTTTTAAAATAATCCTCATCCATTGTTTGACACGGGCCCTCCACCAAATCATGTAAGTTCATAATGGAATAATCAAAAATATTGTTATAAATAATGTATTAATTATTGCTCATCTCCTTGTAATTGTTTGCACTGATGATGACTAGGCGTAATGCCAGTCGAAATATTTGCCAATTAAAGATGATGTGAGAGGGTCCATCAATTGCTGGTTTTTATTCTCCGGTTCTTTCCTATTTTTTTTTTTTTTTTTTTTTGCTAATATCTCGAGAACCGTTTGAGATACAATGTTTACACTTTGCACGATTTATGTTCATTATTCCGCTTGTTTTATGTGTAAAGTTTTTTGAAAAAGCCAGTGGCGTAGATTTAAAAATTTTTAGATTTGTAGGTTTTAAAATTCAACTTTGACCCCCTGTGTCTTGAAAACGAAGCGTCTGGGCAAATTAAGTTTATAGGAAAAAAAGTCTTATTTTTTCATGTAGAACTATCTCCTTTTCTAGGTACCTGTTATTTCCGGGCACCCAGTATACTCAAAAAATTTTATTGACATACTCACATGCGTGGTCCATATTTCTTTTACTTTCCTTTCCCTAGATATATGCTAATATATACTCAGTGGCGTAGCTAGGCGCGGGCGAAGTGGGTCATCATCGCCCACGGCCCCGCTCTTTTTTTTTAACACTCACACACACATTCACACAGTCTTTTCGGCAACTCAGGATATAAGATAACCGTTATTTGAAAATATATGTATTTGTGGTGCAGGCAGTTTTATTTAAGACATTTGGTATCTAAATGACTTAAATAAAATCATCGGACTGCCTGGGGTCCGAACCTGCGACCCTTGGTATACAAGGCCAGAACTCTAATCCATACACCAAGTCCGAGGCCGCCCTCGTACTTAAAGGAGGCTCGCATGGGATGTTATCAGACTAAAAATCCCTGTTTAATTTTAAATTAAATAAAAACCTAAAAAAAATCTTGGGAACGAAAGAAAAGAGGCCTCGCTGATGCGACTTCGCCCTCCTCTATATTAGCCCACGCTTCGCCACTGTATATACTGTATATAGAGTGAGAAAGTATTGAATACATGTCAAAAATTATATTTTGATGAAAAAACGATTTTGGCGACAAGGTTTGTCTGTCTGTGTGTCTGTGTCTAATTTAAAGCATGAAGTAATTGGGCTACGAGGATGAAATTTTATATTTAAGAAATAAACATCCCTGGTACATAACTCGAAGCTTTTGAACAAAATCGGCCGAAAAGTACTAGTACTTTACTAATGTATTTTTTCGATTTTCTCTCTAACGATTTTGATTAAAATTCAAAAATCAATTATTTTTTAGATGCTCTTTAAAATGAATATTCTCATTTTGCTTTTGAAATCTTTCTAAGTAGCTATTTTTTTGAAAATACTCGATACTTAGTGGTATCGATACGATACCAAGTACAAGTATCGATACTTTTTTTCGATACCACATCCCTAACGACCAGTCACTCCAGATTTTTTTATAGAATAGATGAGTTAATAATATAAATTGAAAAAAAAAGCATTAAATAAAATAAAAGGAAATTAATTTATTAAAGTAGATTATTATATATGAAATTGAATATAGATTTTAAAGAGTAAAAATATTAATTATTAATATTAATTAATTATTATATAATATATATATAGGTATTAATAAAATGAGAAATTTAATAATATTTATGCAATAATAATCCGATTTATTTTTTATAATTGAGATCTATTTTATTCGAATAGCCTATTAACGTTTAATTTATTTAAAATTAATTTTCATAAAATGTTTTACATTTTTTTATTTTTTTAATATTAAAATATAGATAAATGCAAATTGGAATTTATTTAATAAAAAGATGTATTTTATAGTGGTTGAATGGAGAAATATATGATGTGGATGTGGCTATATAGCAATTTAACTGTTGTTATAATTTATGGAGAAAAAAAGACTTTAGAGAGAAAAAATGTGCTGTGACCGGTCGCACAGCACACAAATTGAATGTTGTGTTCTGTGCTTGTCACACCAGATTTTAGATATATTTAGTTTCCGACAGTATACGGTACATTTGAATTCAAGATGTTTGTTTAGCTCTAAACTTTGTTACCATGGCAACCATTTCTACTATCTTTCCTATGAAGTACAGTGAGGGACAATATTAAGTCCCACCCATGCGTTTTCTACTTGTGGTTATTTCATTGTTTTTATAAGAGGAAATGAAAATCTTTATTGGAAATTTTCTACGTTTGAACCATGAAAGTTTCCATTAAAAGATATATAGATCTAATATTTTTTTTAAAAACAATGAAATAATCACAATTAGAAAACGCATGGGTGGGACTTGAATATTGTCCCTCACTGTACAAGAGTAAAGTGTACTTAGAAAGATTTCAAAAGCAAAATGTGAATATACATTTTAAAGAGCATCTAAAAAATAATTGATTTTTGAATTTTAATCAAAATCGTTAGAGAGAAAATCGAAAAAATACATTAGTAAATTACTAGTACTTTTTGGCCGATTTTGTTCAAAAGCTTCGAGTTAGGTGCCAGGGGTGTTTATTTCTTAAATATAAAATTTCAACCTCCTAGCTCAATTCCTTTATGCTTTAAATTAGACACAGACACACAGACAGACAAACCTTGTCGCCAAAATCGTTTTTTTTTCGACTCAAGGGTATGACCATCAAAAAATCAAAATAGAATTTTTGACATGTATTCAATACTTTCTCACTCTACAAACAGTATATATAGTGGCGTAGCGTGGACTAATATAGACGAGGGCGAAGTCGCATCAGCGAGGCCTCTTTTCTTTCGTTCCCAAAATTTTTTTATATTTTTATTTAATTTATAACAATAGAATTAAACGGGGTCTGATGACATCCCATGCGAGCCTCGCGAGGCCCCCTTAAGTACGAGGCCGCCCTCGGACTAAATGTAGGATAGGCTAAATTTTTATCGAGATCTCTATATTTGAATAAGATAATAGTACAGTATTCAAAATACCTCGATTCGGACTAAACAAGTCATAGATATATTCAACAAGACTGAATGTTTGGCCTCACCAAAAAAAAAAACACTCACAGTCTTGTTGAACTTAATGTAGGGGTTAGCGTACTAGCCTTGTATTCCAAGGGTCGCGGGTACGGATCCCAGGCAGTCCGATGATTTTATTTAAGTCATTTGGATACCAAATGGCTTAAATAAGAATGCCTGCACCACAAATACATACATATTTAAATAACGGTTATCTTATATGGCCTGAGTAGCCGAAAAGACTGTGTGAATGTGTGTGTCTGTTAAAAAAAAAAAAAGTGCGAGGTCGCGGGCGAGGGTCCACTTCGCCCACGCCTAGCTACGCCACTGAGTATATATTAGGGAAAGGAAAGTAAAAGAAATATGGCCCACGCATATGAGGATGTCAATAAAATTTTTTTGAGTATATATTCAAAATTTAGCCATCAAAAACCAGCTAATTTTTCTGAAATCCTAACATTGAATAACATTACAATTTTTTTTTTTCTCATTCACACTCACACTCACACACACATTCACACAGTCTTTTCGGCAACTCAGGCCATTTAAGACTTTAGACGATAACCGTTGTAATATATATTATCTATTGTGGGTTCAGGCATTTCTATTTAAGCCATCTGGTATCCAAATGGCTTAAATAAAATCATCGGACTGCCTGGGTCCGAACCCGCGACGTTTGGTATAGGAGGTAGGCACGCTACTACACGCACACCCGGGGGCAACATTACAATTTAAAAGTTGATGAACGAGATGACAGTCTATATGACGTCTATTTTTTTTTTTTTTTAATCATTTATCAACAGGTGGTAAGCAAAAATAAAATTATTTTTCATTTGATATATTCTAATAATATTTTATTAATAAAGGCCTTTCGAATTAAAAACACATATGGTTTCATCAACAAAAAAATAATTATTTCATTAACGAAAAAAAAATGGCGAGAAATGTCATTTGATTCTCTTTTGGATGTTATCTCCTATTCATTATTCAACTATCGAAGTTAGTACCTCCTCCCCCTCCTCCTCCCTCGTCTATTATATTTTAATTGAAACCCCATTTGAGGTTTAGTTCCAGGTGAAAGTCGCCATTCAATATTGGAACAGGTAAAGGGCAACGAATTTGCATTTAGGCCTATTTAATCTAAAACCCTCTCTCTCCCCTCCCCAGCCCCTCTATTCCTTGCAATATATGACTTGAGTAGTCTATTTATTAAAATTAAAACGGCCAAATATTTATTTATTTATTTATTTCATGCTCTAATTTATTTCGGCTCTATTTTAATAAATAATAACAAAACTGTCGATCGTGTAGATTCTAAAATTTTTTATACGGCTACGTCATGACACTAATCTTCCGTCGAGAGAGAGGTGGGGGGGGGGGGGGGAGTCTAAGGTCTCAGGGTCTTATAACTTTTTTCAATCTCGGTTTTTTGAACTATTTCAATTTATTACTTTTTCTGCTAGATGGTAATATAATAAAAGAATTTACATTAGAATTATTAGAAAGGAAAAAAAAACAAGTTGACATTCGTTATAAGAACCCCCGAGGAGATTTATAATTGGACACAATTTAGAGCTTAGAGCTATTATAAAAATGTTCAAGTTTTAATGAAAAATATTCAAACAAAAAAGGAAAAATGAAATTTATAACAAATTGCCCTTGGCTTTTAGCAGAATGGTAAAAGTCTCGCTTCTAACCAGGGGCGCCGGAACGAATTTGAATCGGGGGGGGGGGGGCAAAAATTTTTTTTTTAGAAAATTAAAATAATTTAATATGTTCAAATAGTATAAAACAAAAACAAATCTACTATAAAGCTTTAAAAATTTTAAATAAAATCACAATTTTAATAAAATTAATATTTTAAAAAATTTGCTAGTGATTTTATCAAAAAATTTTTTACATATTGCCCCCCTCCTATAGGATGCCGGGGGAGGGGGGGGGGGACAATGTGATATTTTGTTCACAGACCCACAGACAGACCAATTTGCGGCACCCACTTTTTGTTTGACCTCAAAACGTGTATATTTATCAAAATCTCGACATCGAATTTTTCACATGATCGCATCACTTTCTCTCTCTCTATATTTCATATAAATGGTAAAAGAAAGTAAAAAAAAAGATTCAAAAGACTGCCAATTAACTACGAGGTGCGAAATGTAAAAAAAAAAAACAAATTAACAAATTGACAAAGAAAGAGAGAAAATTAGGAACTTTTTTGACGACAAAAATAAATTGTGAAAAACACAAATTTGTAATCTACAAGCAAAACGAAACTACAAATTATTTACTTGCAATGTATAATTAATATCAAGAAGAATTTAAATATAAATGGAAGACAAAAAAATGGATTAAAATATGTAGATATTAATTAATAGGCCTACTATAAACAAAGATTCTTTGAATATTTATAAGGACGATCGTGTCAAGTTGAATGGATGAATAGCATTTAAATATAAATAGATAAGAGAAAAATTGAGCTAATTACTATTCCGTGGAAGTCAGAAAGAAGTTGGATGGGGAAGGGGAGAAGAAAACGTCAAAACAAATGTCAGGTTTGATTTTTATTTTACTTTCTCGTCATATTATTAAATGAGCCGATGGTTTTTGAAAGTCGGGTAAGATTATTTTATGAACAAATTGGAAATTTTATAAATGTACAGTTAAGATATTAAAATTTCCCTAAAAAAAAAAAGGAAAAATTTTTTCTCAGGGAGAAAAATTTTGGTTCCGAAAAAAAAAAAAAATTTTTTTGCAGAAAATTTTTTGAGTTCAGGTCCCCCGAAAAAAATTTCTATATAGGCCCCTGAGTTTTTGGAATGATGTCTGTGTGGGTGTCTGTGTGTAGGTCTGTGTTCTTCAACGAAAACTCAAAAACTATTCATTCAATTTTGTATTTGAAATTTTGCACACATAAACTAGAAGTAAAGCTCAAGAACTGAAAAGCTTTTGGTAAACATCGAACCATTAGGGGGCGCTCTAGAGGGGGGGGGGGCAATATTTTTTCTTACATAACCTATAATTTTTTTTATATATTCCGAAACTAGACTTTCTTCCGAGTAAAATGATATATAATATTTGTATCCTAATTTGTCATAAATTTGTTAAAAAATCATTTAAATTCGAAAATTGTGCATAGCAACAGAGCAAAAAAAAAAATCTGGTGTGACTGGCGCACAGCACACATCTTTCTCTTACCTTCGGTAATCGAAAGTTGTGTTCTGTGCTTGTCCACCAGATTTTTTGTGTCGACATATATTTAGTTCCCGACAGTAAGGAACATATGAATTCAGATGTAAAATTTATAAGTATGGGAAAATATTTATATTTTGTTACCATGGCAACCATTTCTCCTATCTTTCCTATGAAACGCAAGAGTAAAGTGGTCTTCAGAAGATTTCAATCACAAAATGAGAATATACATTTTAAAGAGCATCTAAAAAATAATTGATTTTTGAATTTTAAAAAAATCGTTGGAGCAAATTTTGAGAAAATCGAAAAAAACTGAAAAAGTACATGAGTAAAGTACTAGTACTCTTTGGCCGATTTTGATTAAAAGCTTATTTTTCCGGCCCCGGGGGGTGTTTAACTTAAATATAAAATTTCAACCTGGTAGCACAATTCCTTCATGCTTAAAATTGACACAGACACACCCACCCACCCCCCACCCACCCACCCACCCACCCACAGACAGACCATGTCGCGAAAACCACTTTTTTGGATTCAGGGGACCTCAAAACGTGAAGATCCATCAAAATCTCGACATCGAATTTTTGACATGAATCCAATACTTTCTCTATATATATATTACATATATACCTGTGTACATAGGTAAGAGAAAGTAAAAAATCGCGTTGCGTTATTTCTTTGAATAATGGGTGGGCAAAGTTGTGCGCTCGGTTTAGTCAGACCCTTTTTTTTTTTTTTTTTTTTTTAAGCACTCACACTTTTTCCCCACTCACATTCACACACCCATTCACAGTTCTTTTCGGTAACTTAGGCCATATAAGACACGATAACCGTTATTATGAATATATATATATGGTATATTAGGGTCCAGGCATTTTTATTTAAGCCATTTGGTGTCCAAATGGCTTAAATAAAATCACCAGACTGCCTGGGATCCGAATCCTCGACCCTTGGTATACATGGCAGGCGCGCTTTTACTTTTTTAATTTTCTTTCCCCATCCAAATTTTCCATTTTGATAACTTGTTTCAATTTTAAAGTGTTCAAATAAATTTCTTTAAAAAATCTTAAAAATATCTGACTGATTTGAAAACGTGACATTTCCTTCGATTTTAATATCAATATAAAGAAGAAATTTCTCTACTGTATCTCAACTGAAATTAATTTCATCAAAATAATAATACCATCTTCTGAAGAGATCTTAAATTATTTATTTCCTAGTCAATGACATTGAAAGAGAGATGACTAAAAAGGATAGAAATAAAAATACCTATCAAACTTTAAATTAACTAAATTAATTAAACTACTTTATTAATATTTAATAAAACAATTGGAATTTAATTAACATAAGAAAATTTATTTATATAATTCGCTAATGTCCGTCTGTCTGTCTGTCAGGCTCTATTTGGGCAACTTCCCGTTGGAATATTGAAACGAAATTTTTTATGCTTAAAAGAGGACCTTCTAGGAATTACAGAAAAATTCTTTTCATCACGAAATACTTATAACTTTTTGAGTTATTAATTCCTAAAGTTACGATTTCTCACATAGGAAAAAATAGAGAAATATTTATATATTATT